>JAKGGE010000024.1:0-168221 GCA_023748175.1 Hoolock leuconedys
CTGATAAATGTTAATGATGAAACAGATTTTAAAAGAGGGTGACTTACTTGTAAGGGGATCCCAAAGAGTGGGAGATTCAAAAAACAACAATAATAAAAATAATAACAACAAGAAAATGTTTTAAGAGAAGTACATATGTATGTGTGTCTAAGTGGCATTTCTTTTAATTTGGCTCCAAGAACCAAATATCTGTTAAAGAATAGATTTTGTAAGGAATAATCTTTGTGCTATGAAAATAGTGGTATCATTATAAAATAGGACTTGAGTTTGCAAAGTGATTTTAGTATTGAATAAAATAACCATGCCTCATTTACAGTAAGAATTTTCATATGTTCATGGTTGACAGTTGATATATTAAAATTCAAACTTCTTAGCATTGATAAGTGTTGAATATGTGCGGAAGAAAGAAATATAGTATTGATATTTCTCATACTGTAGGGGGCAGTTCTCTCATACTAGAAAGAGGTGTCATTGTTAGAAGATTGTCTTGGTTTAATATAGTTTAGGTTTTGTTTTTTGTGTGTGTGCTTGTTTAATTCAGAATTTTCCGTGTTCACAATATGTAACAAAAATGTTCATGTCGGTAAACTCTGTGAAGATGAAACAGGTGCCCCTACCAGATGCATGTGGTTTCTCAATTTTGACAGTTTTTTTAAATTAAAAAAGTGCAAACTTAAAATATTTTTTAATTTTTTTGCTTTTCTCAGGAATTTTCGTGTTGCTGTAGCTGAAGGGAGTACAGACTTCTTTTGTGATGTGAGAGGATGAATGACTACTGACAGCAGCAAAAGATGGGACATGGATATAGAGGAAAGAGGGGGTTAATAGGATCAGAAGACAAAATCACATTAAATGTAGGACAATCTGAGTCAAGTTGTGGCTGAGCACTTTGGGGAGCTAAGATGGGTGACAGTTTAGGGAGGAAGAATGCTTTGGTGTATTCAGGGGGAGATGGCTCAGCTAAAGTTGTCCCCTGATTCCAAACTGGAAGCCTACCTTAGTCATAAAACGGCAAGAAAATAAGCAAATTTATATGAAAAACGTAAAGGTAAGTAGGCTGTATCCACTTATCTACGTAAAAGAATGTCTGTCTGATCTCCTTAGTGACAGCCTGTGATACCGATGTTCTTGCTGCTTCAGCCTCCCATTAGTTGGTTCTCCAGGAAAAGCCTAGTAGGCTCAGATAATTATTCAATTTATTTAATTATTTTAATTTTTTAGAGACAGAATCTTGCTATGTTGTTCAGGCTGGGGTCAAATTATAGGCCTGAAGTGATCCACCCACCTTGGACTTACAAATTGCTAAGGGTACTAGTGTGAGCCACGATATCTTCCTATTTTTTAAAAAGCTTTTGTGGAGATAGTGTTTCACATTTTCGCAAACCAGGTTCAAAATTCCTGGCCTCAAGTGTTCTTTTTGCCTTGGCCTTCCAAATTATTGGAATTACAAATATGAGGCAAAGAATATCATCTAAAATATGCTGTATCTTTTAAATTATCACTTAATATTTTATCTAGTAAAGGTAAAGCTTCATACTTAATGATAAAGTGGAAAAAGGTGTAATATAAATGTATTGGAGTAGGAGCCAATTTTTACAAAATAAACACACATGTAGATTAGACAATTTATTTGTACTAAGAATTCTCTCATGATTACTGAAAAAAATGTTTATTGTATATTTAAAGTTTGAAATAATATTTTTATAGTTAGGAAAATGTAAAGCAGTATAATAGACCACCAAACCAATTATAAGTTCCCTATGAATAAAATCCAAAGCCATACACCAGTCACTGGCAGGAACACAAACTATTTTTTTAATGTAAAATCCAGTGGTAATGAGGAATATAAGTGCACACTGTATACTAATCACAGTCATTTATTTTGATGCAGGCAGAAAAATAATTCTGCTCTAAATAAAATGTATATATACAGTCAAAAACATTTGTATTTACAAGCTCTGTCTTAATAAAATTTTGTTAGGTAAGACCAATTTTCAGTGATTATCTTGCCACTTCACTAACCCACATTTCAAGCTCATGCTTGAGTAAAAAATAATAATTCGTGTGATAAATAAAAGCTCTTCATATTTCCATACATTAAGCTACACTATTTTAAGGAACAGATGTCTTAATTTTTTTTTACTTTAAAATAACTAAAATATAAAGGCTACACATTCACATAAATTAAGGCTAATGATTCCATGAAAAAAGCTAAAAGAACACTGAAGAAAAGTATTAAACACATGTTGATGCCTTGTAAAGAATTCTACAAGCCAAGCATACATTATTTTTATTACTAACAAGGTAATCTAAAAGCTTATCCTGGGCGGGGCTTAAATAAACACCATTATATATAAGCCGTTCTTTCACAAACTGCAAATACTCTCAACTTCATTGCTTTCATTTATGCATAAATGTCACATTTTCTTACTATACACTTTTCTCAAAGGCTGGTGACATAATGATGTGATGAGCTGTCACAAGAGTTAGCCATAATATATATCTTATCATCTCATCATCTTCATCTATCATGTCCATTTGTTTATTGTTTGAAAAGTATATAAGCAATTTACTAGCTCTTTTGCCATCTATGTGACATGCACTTCACCGTATGATCAAATGTATTTATGTACTCTCCATCCAAACACTGAGTTTTAAAATTTCTTTAAAATGGATTTCTTCATCCATTTTAAATCCTGCTAGATCTTCATCAAATTTATACCAGGAATCTCAGTCATCATCCTACCGTTGTTTGAATAATATAAGAATAATAATACCTACTGCTTGCTTGACCACTGTGTACAGGAACATCTACAAGTCTGTATTTTGGGATCTTTGTAATTTTATTTTCAGGTTACTCTTTCTGTTGAATCAACTGATTTTCTGATTTGACATTATTCTCTTCCAGCTTTGCAATGTCTGCTGCTGTGTAAGGTCCCATATCCAGCTCCCAAGGAAATTCAAAATAATCGCTGAATGTAATTGCACATTATTTTAGTTATACTCAAATCATTCGTGTTGGCCACAGAAACAAAAGAAAATTATTTAAATACCAAGTGCCTAATTGTGTTAACATACCACAAACAGAGAACAGGTACAAATGTTCTCATTTCCTGAGCAAACATTAAAACTATTTAATGATAATTTTAAAGTTTATAATCTTTTTAATTTATTTTAAAAAGTAAATAATCATTAACATCATTAGGGTAATTACGCCATAACTAACTTAAGCAATACTTTCTTGCCAAAGCTTAAAATATTTATATATAGTAATCCTCTGGTATCTGTAGGGGATTGGCTCCAGAACCGTCTCAAATACTATAATTTGTGTCTGCTCAAGCTTCCGATTTACAATGGTGTAGTATGTAAATATAATGCACACACATCCTCCCGTGTAGTTTACTTTATCTCTGCATAAATCATTAATAAAATGTAAATGTTATATACACAGTTATAATCTAATGGCTTTTAAATTTGTTACATTTTACTGTAGTATTGTTTTTGTTTTCAAACATTTTAATATATGTTTAGAGAAATCTGTGTTTGAAGAACCTGTATATGTAAAAAGTCTCTTATTTGTGGCACATCAGAAAACATTACTGACACAGACACTGATGGCTATGTGGTTCCATATAGACACTACTATCTGTGCTACTTCTCTAATGTTTTCTTTTATTCGATTAAGCAGAATTTGGTGTGAATAAACTAAAGATATACAGTAAGCAATAATAATAGCAGCTAATACTTATAGTGCTTAAAGACAAGGTAATACATTAAAGAGCTGCACACATATTAATAAGTTTAATCCTCACTGTCCATTTTGCGTGACAGACTTTCACTCTCTTCACCTAGGCTATAGTGCAATGGCAGAATCTCGGCTCCCTGCAACCTACACCTCCCAGATTCAACCTACAGCTGTCAGATTCAAGCGATTCACCTGTCTCAGCCTCTCCACTAGCTAGTATTACAGGCATCTGCCACCATGCCTGGCTAATTTTCATATTTATAGTAGAGATGGGGCTTCACCCTGTTGGCAAAGCTGTTCTGTCTGTCTTATAAAAAGGTAGGCTGGGCGCAGTGGCTCACGCTTGTAATCCCAGCACTTTGGGAGGCCGAGGTGGGCGGCTCATGAGATCAGGAGATCGAGACCACGGTGAAACCCCGTCTCTACTAAAAATACAAAAAAAAAAAATTAGCCGGGCGTGTTGGCGATGCCTGTAGTCCCAGCTACTCTGGAGAGGTTGAGGTGAGAATGGGCGGAACCCCAGGGAGGCGGAGCTTGCAGTGAGCCGAGATTGTGCCACCGTACTCCATCCAGCCTGGGCGACAGAGCGAGACCTGTCTCAAAAAAAAAAACGTAAAACCTATATATAATTAATTTAAAAGGTGTGGATTGAGTGGCAGGTAGGGTGAAAAGCAATTGTTCCAAGTCTCATAGGTGTAAATAGCAAGGAGTATGATGTTAAAAATAAACCACAATTTAAATGGCAGCTAAGTGCAAAATAATGCAGGCAGCTTGGAGGTGAGATGTTATGAAGGTCAAGAAGGACATACATGCTATTTAACATATTGTATCCTCAAATATATTTTACCATTACATCTCTCAATCAAATTGCAGAGAAATAACATTAGCTGGTTAGGCCTAAAGAAAGAAATCTGTTTGTGAAAAAACAAGTGGTTGTTAAAATTTGTTGTAACTCCATAAATTTAGGGAACTTTTTTGCTTCAAGACATATCTATAGTAGAAAAAGGAAAATTCTTTCTTCTGTAAACTCTTCAAGATTCAATCATTAAATTGCAATTTATTTTAGAGTAGGGATGAAAACAATCTGGGAGATTATTTTACATCCAAAATTATTAACCTAATAAGAATCACTTTTTTTTCCTAGTCAGTCACTCTATTTTGTCAATAACATTTCCCTTTAAACAAGTTATCATCCTGACTACCTCTCTGATACCACTAAATGAGTAAAGAGAAAGCAGAAGTTAATTTTGTGGATGAGCACAAACACTTCTAATGTCTTCTGGTTGTGTTCAGTGAGATAATTATTTTTTTTCAAAACTGAACAAAACATACTTTTTATCACATTTTACAATGATGTGCATTTGCACCTTCCATTTGATATCCTATTCCCAAGAATCAAGAACATTTTGATGACTGTTAATGTACACATTTAAAGTCGTAAAAGATTTCTCACATTTGTATCAAAAGATATTATTTAAAATACAAATTATAAAATGTATTCTTTACTTCTTTTTCCTGTGAAGACAGGTTCTTTCTTTGTCACTGAAGCTAAAATGCATGGCACAATTCCAGTTCACTGTGGTCTCAAACTCTTTAGCTTGAGTTGGGTTTTCCCCAACCAGTATTCATCTGTGTCTTGTTAGGAACTGGGCTACACATCCGCAGGTGAGCGGTGAACAAGTGCAGAAGCATTATCTCTATTTAAACCACTACATATGGTGCACATTACTGCCTGAGATCCACCTTCTGTAAGATCAGTGGCAGCATCAGACTTCTATAGAAGCGAGAGCCCAACTACTAACTGCACATGCATGAAATTTAGCTTTTGCACTCTTTATAAGAATGAAAAAACTGATCACCCTTAACTGTCTCCCATCACCCACAGAGAAAACCATCTAGCTGCAGGAAAATAAGTTCAGGGCTCCCACTGATTCTACATTATGGTGAGTTGTATAATTATTTCATTAAATATTATAATGTAATAATAACAGCAATAAAGTGAAAAAATAATGTGGGGCACTTGAGTCTTTCCAAAACTGTATCCACAATCCCAGGTCATGGAAAGTCTTGTCTTTCACAAAACCGGTCCCTGGTGCCAAATATTTGCAAATAATCACACGTACATGTACACACACATAAATTTTTGAGTGAAAGTTTTAAAGACAGAAGCTCATAGTATTATTATAATAATTTCAAAGAACAAGAACAGAAATATTGACTAGCTTGCAGAAAAATAACTGTTTTGAGTAGAGAAAGGTAATGAAAATAAATTGTTGGCACAAGAAAAAACGAGAGAGGGATATGGGATATGTGAGGATAAAGAACTGAAGTAGGTAAATTAGAATTATATATGCATATCATACTCATACTGTAGGCTTACAGTTTAGCTATGAAATTTAGAAACTTACACTGAAAGACATAATGGGAAGTCAGTGCATTACTGGTGCACTAATGACTTTTAAAAGAAATATAAGTGATATTCTAATACATAGAGGGGGAATTGCTGTGAGTGAAACAGAAGGTAGCCCAGAAATCAGAAGATCCCTTTTTCCTCCTATCTCTGAGCTATCTAAGAACTACCTTCTTGAAAGAACAGTAAACTGTTATGAAAACTCTTATGAAGGGGTGCAGCTTCTTCTACAAACTAGAAAGAGTTATGTACTACATTATATAATAAAAAGTTGTGTGACAGTTTTTATTACCGTACGTGACACAAATATGGCCTTGATAAAATGAGTGAAACAAAGGAAAAAAATGAAGATGTTTTAAGCCATTTTTTCCTCTCTGTGTGTGTGTGTGTGTGTGTGGTTGTGTGTGCATGTTTTGTGCTTTTGTGTGTGTGTGTGTGTGTCTGTGTGTGTGTGTGTGTCATGTGTTCTCTTCATTACTCAGCAACAGAATTACAGCTCAGGGGATGATTTCACCTCAGTGTCCCAGGTAGACGAGACTACTTGTGCAGACCATTACATTCAGCCATTCTACTGCATCTTAGTAATGATGGAGTATCAGCATGTTCCTCAGGCTTTTTTAAAATTCCTGAGATCAAGTAATCTATCTGCCTTGGCTTCCCAAAGTGCTAAGGCTATCAGTGTGCATGACAAGGTCTGGCCTAATTGAATATTTTCAAATCTAAAAACTGACCAAGTGTTATTGATCACTTTTGTAAGAGGCTCAAAAATTATAAGATTACATTCAGGCTTGCTAAATAATACGTATATTATATAAAGTTATATGTTATGTATTTATATACAAGTATATCATATAAATATATTTTCTTGTGGGACTGGGAAGCAGTACTTTTTGTCAGTGATTAAAATATTCATTTGATAATAAAAATCTTTATTTGATGATGAAAAATGTTGATTTTTGTGGTGATTATTATACAAAACCTCAAGGATAAATGTTACTCTACAAACTAAAAGACATCATTGATGCACTACTCTAACTTGAACAATATAATGAAGAAAGTGTAAACAAATATCAAAAGTTAATAAATGAAATGGTATTTTATCTTTCCAAGTAGCTGATACTACAGGCTGATATCATGACACCTGAATAATTTTTGTATTTTTTTTTTTGTAAAGACAGGGTTCTGCCCCTTTTCCCAAACTTGTAAAATAATTTGTATTATGTGTGATAACAGTGCCCTCATCATATTTTTTTAAAAAATCTTTAGGGTTGCCTTAAAATATCCATAAAGATAAAAATATGTACTTGACAATTGCTTCATTCGAGGATGTTTGAATCAAAGAGATGACTTCACTTTTATATTTTGATTATATACATTATAAATCTTCTTATATTAAGAAGTTAATGACACCTTAAGAGATCAAAGAATACAGTGCCTGTCTTTGCTGTGACAATTTTAACCTTTTCCTATTAGGATAATAATAACAAAAATGACCAAGAAAGACAGCTAGAATATTACTATTGTTTAAATATTACACATCAAATAAATTATGTATTTTAAAGATATATTTTGAAAATTTAGTGTACATATGATTTTATCAAAATTAAACTGATAAGTCACCCATAATTTACCTGAACCTCTTCTATCCTTTTTTGTTTTATCCCTGTAACCAAGAATGTGGTAAGTGTGGGTTTGTGTGTTTCAGCGCTGTTTCTGTTACTAATCTTTCAGGTTCACCATTAAGTGGATCCTGAGTTCTTGACACATATCCAGGCACAATGAGGTATGCGAACAACAGGAGAATAATCAAGGTAAATGGATGGTTCATTGAGTGAAAGTGCAGCTCTCAGGAGACAGGAAGCAGGTAACTCCATTTCAAAAACAGGACATACCTGCATCTGTGTAACACTCAGTGAAGACAGGACCAATAGTGACCAGCTTCAGTGGAAAAGTAGGTTGTTAAAACATCTCTGAAGCAGAGATGTTTCAGAGTGGGTAGCTTCTATCTGCAGGAATGTTGTTGAAATGTATCTGCAGCTTTAAGTTTGGAGGAGACCTATCTATTTGCAGTTGTGCAATCCCAGTAAGTGTACACCTCACAGTGGAGAGGTGGCACAGAGTTGGTAGATCTACGTTAAGTCAGGTTATTTCAAAATCTGATGCTGGGGATGGTGGCTCACATCTGTAACCCCAGCACTTTAGGAGGCCAAGGCAGATGAATCACTTGAGGATGAAAGTTCGAGACCATCTTGATGAACATGGAGAAACACTATCTCTAATAAAAATACAAAATTAGAGAGATGTCATGATGCATGCCTTTAGTCCCAGCTACTCAGCAGCTGAGGCAAGACAATTGCTTGAACCCAGGAGGCAGAGGTTGTGGTGAGCCGAGGTCACACCATGGTACTCCAGCCATGGCAACAAGAGTGAAACTCCATCTCCAAAAAAATAAAAATAAATAAATAAAAATAAAAAATAAATACAAATATAAATAAATACATATGTAATTAAATAAATAATCTAAATAATTATGGAATGCATATGGACCTCAGAATGCATATGGGCAGAGAGAGTCGGTGGGTTGGTCCATGGTTGGAGATGGTTGAAAAAGAAAAAGACATCTAACCCTAAAAATGTCCCCTAATACTAAAGCTGAAACGCTAACAATAACCCTCAAGCCCTAACCCTAATCCTCACATAAACCCAACCTGCACCATTAACAAAACATATCCCTAACCCTAAATGTAACCCTACCCCTACTTATAACCCTAAACATACCCCTACCGCTAATCCTAAACCTACTAAAACCCTAAATCTACCCTAAACCATAACACTCACCAAAACCCTAAGCTAAATACTAAACCAAACCCTAAATCTAACACTAACTGTAAACTCTGAACACTAACCCCAACCCTAAATCTAACCCTAGAACTACCTTCAAAACTAACCCTAAAAGCAATCTTAATTGTAACCATAAAACTAAAACTCTAACCTTAAAAATATAAGTCCAACAGCTAACCAATATCCCTAATCCAAACTTCTACCCCAACCCTAATTCTAACCATTCATTGACCATAACCCTATCCTTAAAACACTGACACTAACACTAACCGTAATTCTAACCCACAATGTCAAATGCAACCCCAACCATAATCCTAACTTCAACCCCAATGCCAAAACCAACCCAGACCTTAAGCCATAACACTAAACCCAACTCTAACCCATAACCCTAAACCTGACACTGACACTGATACTGAAAATGATGCTGAGCCAACCTTAACCAAAACACAAAAAAACTCGAACCTTAACACAAAAACCCTAACTAATGCTAAACTATAACCCTATCACTACCACTACCTGTCACTCAAACCCTAACCCTGAACCTAACCCTATAATTCTGACCCTAACACTATAAATCTAACCAAAACACTAAACTTAACCCAAACTCAGATACACTAACCTGAACCCTAGTAATAAATCAGTGAGTGGAGATTGTGCCACTGCATTCCAATCTTGGTGACACAGCAAGACTCTTTCTCAATAAATAAATAAAGGAAGAGATGTGTCTTGTTCTGGAGAAGTACACATTTATTATTATTTCAGTCATATCCCAATCAAATTCCAGGCAAATATGTCAACAATCTCTTCCTAAACCTAGAATAGATGAAATAAGACTGAAGAAGAACAAAGCTAAAGGACTTACACATATGGATATGAATACTTACACTAAAGCCAGCTTAACAAACAAGGGTGTGGCACTGATGATTTAACAGACAAGTAGATAAGTGGATAGAATAGACAGCCCCTACACAGGCCCAAGTCAACTGATTTTGTCAAAAATGTAAAAAATATTCTTTGGAAATGATAAGTCTGTTTCACAAGTGGCAAGAAAACAGCTGGCAACTATATGGAAACAAATGGACATAGACACAAATTTCATAGCTAAAAAAATAGTAAAAAATAGCCATACATTAAAATTTTTCAATGCAAAGTTGTAATTGGAAAATATCTTCATGGGCTTGAGTTTGGTAATGAGTTATTAGCAAGTCCATGAAAAAAAAATAGGATAATAGGGGCTTTATTGAAAGCTGAAATGTCTACTCTGTGAAATACTCTTTTAAAGTTGGGCACGGCAGTTCAAGCCTGTAATCTCAGCACTTTTGGAAGTCGAAGCGGCTGGGTCACAAGAGGTCAGGAGTTCTAGATCAGCATGGAAATCATGGTGAAAACCCATTTGTACTAAAAATACAAAAAATTAACTGGAATTTCTGACATGTGCCTGTAATCCCAGCTGCTCAGGAGTCTGAGCCGGGAGAATCCATTGAACTTGGGAGATAGGTGTTGCAGTGAGCCTAGATTGGGTGACTGCACTCCAGCCTTGGCGACAGAATGAAACTCTGCCTCAAAAAAAAAAAAAAAATCTGGTTAAGGGAACCAAAAAACTAGCCACAGATAGAAACATGTAGCAAACTCACCTGAAAAGTGACTTGTATGCACAAAGTTCACAGAAACTCTAAAACTGAAAAAGATAAGCAACCCAATTCCAGGGTAAAAATCTGAGTAGATACATCACATAGAGATGGAAAACAGGCAGGCACACCAAACATTTCTTGCTGAAAACCTGCTGCTTCTGCTGAAGGCTGAGACTCCAACCTGTCCCATGGGTAGCCGCAGTGGCTCCAAAGACCACTCTCACCTATCCCACCTCTGCCCTTCCTCCAGGGTCCAGGGGTCCCCAAAATACTGGACATGCTCTCCCAGAAAGAGCTAGGGGCTGGATACTTTATTTCTCAGCTTTTCTTAAAGTTATGGAGGCTGGCAAGTGTCCTTAGTTTGGAAGTTTTATTTTTATCCTAAGCACTTTGAGGCACTGACAAGCATTAGGAGAGTTGGTTTTTAACCCACACTCGTTATCATAAAGAGATAAAAGAATTGGCTATAATTGCTTTTTAGTAAGTTATTTTAAAATGTTTGGTACAATGCATTGTTATTTTGCTTTATTGGAGGCACACAACACAGAAAAAGTATTTAGTAAAAACCAAATAGGGAGTCGTCATAAATTCATGGGTACCATTTGATTTGTTATTTATTCTGACTTTCTTTTTAATAATTATACTTTAAGTTTTAGGATACATGTGCAGAACACACAGATTTGTTACACAGGTGTCCATGTGCCATGGTGATTTGCTGCACCCGTCAACCCATCATCTAAGTTTTAAGCCCTGCATGCATTAGGTATTTGTCCTAATGATCTCCCACTTGCCCCCTACTCCCTGACAAGCCCCATTGTGTGACATTTCCCTCCCTGTGTTCCCATTGTTCAATTCCCACTTACGAGTGAGAGCAGATAGTGTTTGCTTTTCTGTTCCTGTGTTAGCTTGCTGAGAATGATGGTTTCCAGCATCATTCATGTCCCTGAAAAAGGACATGAACTTATTCTTTTTAATGGCTGCATAGTATTCCACGGTGTATATGTGCCACATTTCCTTCATCCAGTCTATCATTGATGGGCATTTGGGTTTGTTCCATGTCTTTTTTGTCTGCAAGTAGTGCCATAATAAACATATGTGTGCATGTTTCCTTATAGCAGAATGATTTATAATCCTCTGGGTGTATACCACATAATGTGATTCCTGGGTCAAATGGTATTTATGGTTATAGATCCTTGAGGAATCACCACACTGTCTTCCAAAATGATTGAACTAATTCACCTTCCCACCGGCAATATAGAGTATTCTTATTTCTTTATATCTTCAATAGCACCTGTTGTTTCCTGACTTTTTAATGGTCACTGTCCTGACTGGCATGGGATGATATCTCATTGTGGTTTTGATGTGCATTTCTCAAATGACCGGTGATGCTGAGCTTTTCTTATATATATTTGTTGGCTGATTAAATGTATTCTTTTGAGAAGTGTCTGTTCATATGCTTTGCCCACTTTTTGATGGGGTTTGTCCGTTTTTTATTTTCTTGTAATTTTTTTAAGTTTCTTGTAGATTTTGGATATTAGATCTTTGTCAGATGGATATGTTGAAAAAATGTTCTTACATTCTGTATGTTGCCTGCTCACTCTGACGATATTTTCTTCTGCTGTGGTGAAGCTCTTTAATTTAAGTATGTCCCATTTGTCAATTTTGGATTTTGTTGCCATTGTTTTTGGTGTTTTTGTCATGGGGGCTTTGTCCCTGCCTATATCCTGAGTGGTATTGTCTAGGTTTTCTTCTAGGGTTTTATGGTTTTAGATTTAATGTTTAAGATGTGTATTCATCTTGAGTTAATTTTTGTATGAGCTATAAGAAAGGGATCCAGTTTCAGCTTTCTGCATATGGCTATCCAGTTTTCCCAGTACCAGGGAATCCTTCCCCTATTGCTTGCTTTTGTTAGGCCTGTCGAAGATCAGATCATTGTAGATATGTGAATTACTTTAAGCAGTATGGTTGTTTTCATGATATTGATTCTTCTTGTCCATGAACATAAATTTTTTTCCATATTTTTGTGTCCTCTCTTATTTCCTTGAGCAGTGGGTTGTAGCTGTCCATAAAGAATTCTTCACATGTTTTGTAAGTTGCATTCCTAATAATTTCATTTTCTTTGGAGCAATTGTGAATTTGAGTTTGCTCATGATTTGGCTCTCGTGTGTCTATTATTGGTTTATAGAAATGCTTGTGATTTTTGCACATAGATTTTTTAGCCAACATTGCTGGTATTCTTTACAAGCTTAAGAAACATATACAATAGATGTGTTCCTTGTCTATTGTTAAGGAGTATTAGAGCTGAGAAAATGGGGTATTCTAAATATACAGCTATGTCATCTGCTAACAGGGACAATTTGATTTCCTTTATTTTTATTTGAATACCCTTTGTTTCTTTCTCTTGACTGATTGTCTTGGCCAGAACCTTCAATATTATGTGGAATAGGAGTGGTGAGAGAGGCCATGCTTGTCTTGTGCCTTTGTTTTATGTTTTCAAAAGGGAATGTTTCGGTTTTTTGCCTATGGGTTTGTCATAAACAGCTCTCATTAGTTTCTGATACATTCCATCAATACCCAGTTTATTGAGTGTTTTTAGCAAAAAGTGATGTTGAATTTTATCAAAGGCCTTTTCTGCATCTATAGAGATAATTATGTGGTTTTTGTCATTGGCTCTCTTTATGTGCTGGATTATGTTAATTGATTTGCATATGTTGAAACCAGGCTAGCAATCTAAGGATGGAGCTGACTTGATTGTGATGGATAAGCTTTTTGATGTGTTGCTGGATTCAGTTTGCCAGTGTTTTATTGTGGATATTCACTTCGATGTTCATCAGGGATATTGGCCTGAAATTTTCTTTTTTTGTTGTGTCTCTGACAGGCTTTGCTAGTAAGATGATGCTGGCCTCATAAAATGAGTTCAGGAGGAGTCCCTCTTTTTCTATTGTTTGGAATAGTTTCAGAAGGAAATGGCAGCAGCTTTTCTTTGTATGTCTTGTAGAAGTCAGCTGTGAATCTCTCTGGTCTGGTGATTTTTTGTTTGGTAGGCTATTAATTACTGCCTCAATTATAGAATTTGTTAGTCTCTTCAGGGATTCTACATTTTTTTCTGATTTAGTCTTCAAATGGTGTTATGTGTCCAGGAATTAATTTATTTCTTCAGATTTTTTAGTTTATTTGAGGTGTCTACAGTATTCTCTTATGGTAGTTTGTATATCTAGGGATCAGTGGTTACATCCCCATTGTCCTTTTTTTTACTGTGTCTAATTGATTCTTCTCTCTTTTTTCTTTATTAGTCTGGCTAGCAGTCTATGTATTTTGTTGATCTTTACAGGAATAACAAAAATGCTCTTGGATTCATGGATTTTTGGAAGGATTTTCCTCTATCACCTTCAGTTATGCTCTGAACTCAGTTATTTCTTTTTTGTGTCAGGTTTTGAATTTGTTTGTACTTGCTTCTTTAATTATTTTCCTTTCTTTCTTTATTTTTTTTTAAGGTGTCTCACCCTGTCACCCACGCTGGAGTGGAGTGGTGCAACCTCAGCTTACTGCAAATTTTATCTTTTGGGTTCAAGAGATTACCCCACTTCACCCCCCGCGAAGTATCTGGGATTAAAGTTGTGCACCATTTTGCCAGGCTACTTTTTGTATTTTCTGTAGAGACAGAGATTCACCATGTTAGTTGGCCAGGTCGGTCTTGGAGTCATGAACTCAGGCTACCTGCCTGGTTCAACTTCCTGAGTGCTGAAATAACAAGCATGAGCCACCATGCCCATCCCTCTAGTTCTTTTCATTCTGATTATAAGGTGTTGATTTAAATCTGTCCCACTTTCTGATGTGGGCATTTAGTGCTATTAATTTCCCTCTTAACACTGCTTTAGCTGTGTCCCGGAGATTCTGGTAGGTTGTGTCTTTGTTCTCATTGGTTTCAAGCAACTTATTTCTTTCTTTCTTTCTTAATGTTGTTATTTACCCAGTGGTCATTCAGGAGCAGGTTTTACAGTTTCCATGTAGTTGTGCAGTTCTGAATGAATTTCTTAATCCTGAGTTCTAATTTTATTCCACCCTGGTCTGAGAGACGCTTTGTTTTGATTTCTGTTCTTTTGCATTTGATGAGGAGTGTTTTACCTCCAATTATGTTCTCAATTTTAAATTAAGTGCTGTATGGTGCTGAGAATAATGTATATTATGTTGATTTGGGGTGGAGAGTTCTGTAGATATCTATTAGCTCTGCTTGGTCAAGAGCTGAGTTCAAGTCCTGGGTGTTCTTGTTAATATTCTGTCTCATTTATCTGTGTAATATTGGTAGTGGGGTGTTAAAGTCTCCCACTATTATTGTGTGGGAGTCTAGGCTGTGTAAGTCTCTAAGAACTTGCTTTATAAGGCTGGATGATCCTGTATTAGGTTCATATATATTTAGGATCATTAGCTCTTCTTGTTTCATTGATCCCTTTACCATTATGCAACTGCTCTCTTTGTCTTTTTTGATCTATGTTGGTTTACAGTTTGTCTTAGGAGAGACTAGAATTACAATCCCTGCTTTTTTATTTAACTTTCCATTTGCTTGGAAAATATTCCTCCATCCCTATATTTTGATCTTATATGTGTGTTCACTCATGAGATGGGTCTCCTGAATATAGCATAACAAAGTGTCTTTACTCTTAATCCAATTTGCCAGTCTGGGTACTTTAATTGGCAAACTTAGTTCATTTACATTGAAGATTAATATTATTATGTGTCAATTTGATCCTGGCATAGCAATGCTAGCTGGTCATTTTGCATACTAGTTGATCTACTTTTTTCATAGTGTTGTTGGTCTTTATATTTTGATATCTTTTTCAGTGGTAAGTACAGGTATTTTCTTTCCATATTTAGTGTTTTCTTCAGGAGCTCTTCTAAGGCAGGCATAGCGGTGACAAAAACCATCTACATTTGATTGTCTGTAACAATTATAT
Organism: Hoolock leuconedys; assembly: GCA_023748175.1. Lineage (NCBI taxonomy): Eukaryota > Metazoa > Chordata > Mammalia > Primates > Hylobatidae > Hoolock > Hoolock leuconedys. The sequence goes on from JAKGGE010000024.1 coordinate 15,580, forward strand.
TTTTCTTTTACTTATGAAGATTTGTTTGCCTGAATATAAAATTCTATGTTGAAATTTTTGTTACTTTAAGGATGATGAATATTGGTCCCTACTCTCTTCTGGCTTGTAAGGTTTCTGCAGAGACAGCTGCTGTTATTCTGATGGGCTTCCCTTTATAGGTAACCTGGCCTTTCTCTCTGGCTGTCCTTAACATATTTTCTTTTTGTTCAACCTTGGAGAATATGACAGTTATAGGTCTTGATGTTGCTCTTCTAGAGGAGTGTCTTAGTGGTGTTATCTGTATTTCCTGAATTTGAATGTTGGCGTGGCTTGTTAGGTTGTGGAAATTCTACTGGATAATGCCTTGAAGTGTGTTTTCAAACTTGGTTCCATTTTCCCCATCACTTACAGGTACACCAATCAATTGTAGGTTTGGCCTTTTGACATGATCTCATATTTCTTGGAGGCTAGTTTGTTCCTTTTCATTCATTTTTCCCTGATCTTGTCTTCATGCTTTATTTCATTTAGTTGATCTTCATTCTCTAATATCCTTTCTTCATCTTCATCGATTCAGCTACTGATACCTGTTTTTGCTTCACAATATTTCTTGCACTGTGTTTTTCATCTGCATGAGGTCATCATATATGTTCTCCTCTAACCTGGTTATTTTTGTTAACAGTTCCTGTAATGACTTATCAAGGTTCTTAGCTTCCTTGAATTGGGCTAGAACATATTCCTTTAGCTCAGAGAATTTTGTCATTACCAACCTTCTCAACTTTACTTCTGTCAATTCATCAACCACATTCTCCATCCACTTTTGTGCCCTTGCTGCAGACTGCTTGGAATCATTTGGAGGAGGAGAGGCATTCTAGTATTTTTGAATTTTTAGTGCTTCTGTGCTGGATATTCCTCATTTTTTGTGGATTTATCTACCTGGGATCTTTGATGCTGATGGTCTTTGGATTGGGTTGTGTGTGTGTGTCCTTTTTGTTGATGTTGATGTGACTGATTTCTGTTTGCTAGTTTTTCTTCTAACCGTCAGTCATCTCTTCTGCAGGTTGCTAGACTTTGCTGGAGGTCTACTTTAGATGCTGTTTGCCTGGGTGTCACCATCTGAAGTTGCAGAACAACAATAATTGGAAGATTTGTTCCCGAGTTGTACCTGACTGGTGCCAGCCAGAGCTCTCCTGTAGAAGTATCTGTTGAGCCCTGCTGGGAGGCGTCTCCTAGTCAGGAGGCACATGAATCAGGGGCACATTTGAAAAGGCAGCCTGTCCCTGAGCAGAGCTTGAACATGCTCCTGGGAGATACACTGCTCTCTTCAGAGCAGGCAGGCAAGAATGTTTAAGTCTGCTGAAGTTGCACTCACAGCCATCCCTTTTCTCACAGATTGTGTCCCAGGGAGATGGGAGTTTTACATATAAGCCCCTGACTGGGACTGCTGCCTTTCTTTCAGAGATGCCCTACTGAGTGAGGAGGAATCTAGAGAGCCAATCTGGCCACATCTGCTTTGCTTGCTTCTGTGAGTTCCATGCAGTCCAAACTTGCTGGCAGCTTTCTTAACACTGTGAGGGGAAATCCTTATGCTCAAGTCTCAGTAATGGTGATCGTCTCCCCACTAAGCTTGATCATTCCAGGTTGACTTCAGACTTCTAGGTGGATAGTGAGAATTTGAAGCCAGTGGATCTCTGCTTGCTGTGCTGCATGGGAGTGAGACCTGATGAGTGAGACCACTTGGCTCCCTGGCTTTAGCCCCCTTTGCAGCGGTGTGAATGGTTCTTTGTCACTGGGGTTCCAGGTGCCACTGGGGTACAAAATTAGTTTTTTGCAGCTATCTCAGCCTCTGCCCAAGCGGGCACCCAGTTTTGTGCTTGAAACCCAAGGCTGTGGTTGCATAGGCACACTAGGGAATCTCCTGGTCTGTGAGTTGCAAAACCCGTGAGAAATGTGTAGGATGTGGGCTTGATAGCACAGCCCCTGATGGCTTTCTTTGGCTGGGGAAGAAGTCCCCAGTCCCTCGCACTTCCTTCGTGAGGCAACACTCACCCTGTATCTGCTGCCTTTTGTGGGCTGCACTCAATGTCAAACCAGTCCCAGTGAGATGAACTGGGTACCTTAGGTGGAAATGCAGAAATTACCGGTCTTTTGTTGGTCTCTCTGGGGGATGCCAACAAGAGCTGTTCCTTTCCAACCATCTTGCCAGATGCCCACTGGCTTTTATTCTTATTTAAAGTGTGCACTCTTGGAATTACCAGAAGTTTCACTTGTAATGTTTAAAAGCAAAAAGGAAAATAACAGAGAGAATTATTTTAATAAATTAGTCTCTGTCTTCAAATGTCAATCAAAATCAGTGCCATGTTGTGGAAGGTGAAGGAAAAACTAACAGACCAAAAACATGTGATTTCACACTTTGGCTCACTTTGAAAAAGCAGATTTAAGAAGGAAAACCTCCAAAGTTCTATTCTGTATCAAGTATTAAGCATTGCAAAGTATGTACTGAAATTGAAATCAATGTTTTTTTTCAGTTCCCAAAGAAACTAATTTGTACTGTAGAAATTCCTGTTGCTGCTTTGATATCTGTGGGGGTTCGGTCAGGATGGTGGGGAAAATTATCGGATGCAAACCTTATTGGAATGACTGCAGAGTTGGCATCAGCTCCAGTAATAAACTTGGATGAAGGCAGCCTTTTCCCTTTAGTTAAATATATTAGAGTAGAAACAAAGGAATGTAGGGTGTTTATGTAACTAGCTTGCTTACTCGTGAAGTCCTAAGACTATTCTTTGACTTTCCACAAGTGCTTAGTTGCTTTCTAATCAGAAGTCCACACTGTCAATTATCCTTTAGTGGTGTTGACTCAAGCCTTTGTCAATTAGTCGTTACTGAATAAATGCAAGTCTCACTAGCTTGTCAGGGCCACAGTCAAAACTGTTTACAACACTCTGCCTGGAGTCTGTAAGCAGCCCAGATGCTCAACTGGACTGGCAAAGCAGAGTATCTGTGTTTCAGAGTACTTTATTCACCCATCACTGAGTCAGGGTCTGTGGGACAGACCCCTGCAGACACCTGTAAAGGAGTCACTTTGTTGAATGAGATCTCTACATAGTGAAGTATCACACTAATTCAGCACATTGTCTTATTAGCTACAGCTTACTATCTCATTGTAGAAATCATGAATTCAAAAACAGGATAAATGCCGCAATATGTACTAGCATATACTTTTTTTTTAAATTTTTACTATGTAGAGCTCAGAGTACTATCGGTTTTCTGTGGCAAAACGCATGCCTGCTTCTTTTGGCAGCAATTATGGAATAATGAGAAAACAGTAATAACAAAAAGCGCCTGTCTGAAGATGTCACGTACTGTATGATCGTATCTCTATGACATTATAGAAAAGTCTACAGAGAAGGTAAACAGACCTGTGATGTACAGTGGTTTGTAGGGGGCAGAGTGTGAGTTGAATAGGGGAATAGGATGTTGGAAAGAGGTACAAATGGGCCAGTTAGAATTAGGCTCCCTCTGGTTGGTGAGATTGGGCTATGTGTTTGGAAGAGTCAGTAGTGTGTAGTACCAGCGTGAATAAAAAGGCTCCTACTCTGCCAGGCATTGTGGCTCATGTCTGTAATCCCAGTACTTTGGGAGACTGAGGTGGGTGGATCATGAGGTTAGGAGATAGAGACCATCCTGGTTAACACAATGCAGCCCCGTCTCTACTAAAAAATACGAAAAAATAAGCCATGCATGGTGGTGGGTGCCTGTAGTCCCAGTTACTCAGGAGGCTGAGGCAGGAGAATGGTAGGAACCCATGAGGTGAAATTTGCAGTGAGCTGAGACCGTGCCACTGTACTCCAGCCAAGGTGACAGAGCAAGACTCTGTCTCAAAAAAAAAAAAAGGCTGCTACTTACTCAAGAAGAGAAGGATCTTCTGTCACTACACATTAAACTATTTCAGGACCAATTCTCAGGAAGCCTTTGTTGTATGGGGTAAAAAAACATAAAATAAAATTCACCAATCTAAACATTTGTAGGTGTATAGGTAAGTGGCATTAAGTATGTTTATGTTATTGTGCAACCACCACCACCATTTCACATTCTCACCAGCAATGCACAAGGGTTCAATTTGCTCCACATACTCTCCAACTCTCCTTTATTCCAGAAAAAAAAAATAAAGGCATTCTGGTGGGTATAAAGTGGTAATCTCACTGTGGTTTAGATATTTGTTTGCCTAAAGGCTAATGATGTGGAACATATTTTTATGTGCTTATTGGCACTGAATTTGACAATGGTTTCCTGGATATGACAGAGAATGCACAGAAAACAAAAGAAAAAAATAGATAAATTGAACTTCATTAAAACTAAAATCTTTCATGCTTCAAAGGACACTATCAGGATAGTCAATAGAAAACCAACAGCATAGGACAAAATATTTGCAAGCCGTGTATAAGAATAAAGGTCTACTATGCAGTATATAGAAAGAATTCTTACAACTCAAGAACAAAAAGACAAATAGTCCAGTTAAAAAAATAAATAGAGAAATTGAAAATACTTTTCTCCAAAGATACACAAAATAACACATAAAAATTAGCTCAACATCACTCACCTCACAGAAATGCAAATCAAAGTCACAGTAAGATACCACTTCACACTCATTATATTTATTATTATTTTAAAACCATAAACTAAAAAGTGTTGACATGGAAATGGAGAAACACAAAGGTAAAATAGTTTCTCTGCTGTGGAAAATAGTTTGGTATTTCTGCAAGTTAAAAATAGAATTATCATAGAAACCAGCAAAACCACTCCCAGGTACATTCACAAAACAATGTAAAGCAGATATTAAAAAAAGTGTGCACATATATTGATAGCAGAATTATTCACAATAACTAAAACACGGAAAAAAAAACAAATGTCCGTCAACAAATAATAGGAAAACAAAATGTAGCATATCTTTACAATGGCATAATATTTAGCTGTAAAAAGGATTGAGACATTCATACTGCAATGTCAAGATACTGCAAAACCATTGTGTTTAAAGAAGCTAAACACAAAAGTCACATATTGTATGATTTTATTTATACAAATATCCAAAGTAAATAATTTCATAGAGAGAGAAAGCAGATTGCTAATTGTCAGGAGTCAGAAAGAGGACAGATTGATAGTAGCTCCTTAATAGATAAGGGATTTCCTTTTGGGATGATGAAAATAATTTGTAATTAAGAAGTGGTAGAACATGCACATTCCTGTGTCACTGAATTATACATTAAAAACAGTTAACATATTATGGGAGTTGTTATACCTCAATAAAAAAAATTGTATCTCCAGTATTCCATCAGTGAGCTAAAGTCTCTTTCCATGGTGTCCCTTTAGTCTGGGGTTTAAGTCCCTTCACAGTCCAGGACTGCTTGGGGCCTGGGCAGAAACATTCTGGACACATACTTCAGCCACTATTTCCACAAGCTCCTAGATCTCTTACTGATGGAAAGTATCTGAGTTTCTGGCAGCAAATCCATCTGCGTCTTTAGCAATGTCTGTTCTTGCCTCCTCAGGTGAAAGAATTCAACTGATGGGCATAAAGAAGGAAAAAAAAAAACCTGAGGCAAGTTTCACAGCAGGAGTGGACATTTATTAAAAAGCCTTAGAGCAGGAAAAAATGAAAAGTGCACTTGGAAGAGATATAAATGGGTGACTTGAACAACAAGTGTGGCCATTTCCCTTCATTCTGGGACTTTATAGGCTGGCCTACCTTGAGCATCTGGTGCACATTTTTCCATGATTCTTTCCTAAGCACGGGCTGCCAATAGGCACGGTGCCCTCCTTACCCTTGTGAAGTGAACATAGGCAGTGTGTTTGAGCATTTATATGCATGCCCATCTGAAGAATCCCCCCTTTTTTTGGTGCAGTGACCCCAGAAAGTCATGCTGTGCCATTTTGTCTGTTAATGTGCGTGCCTTGGTTCACTCACCTAGTATCTGAAATTTTACTGGAAGTCCTGTTTCCTCCTCCCTGGAGTATGAGTTTAATTAACACTTTAATGTTACCAGCTGTGTGTGTATCAGTAGGAACTTGTCTATCCCGGGCCCCCCTGCTAAATTATTATTTTTAGAGAAGCAATGTGATAACTGTCCAACCATTACCCGATGGCCTGACATTCCTGGTAGGTGGATGGCGAGAACCCTCTTCTGCCCCACTCATGTCTGTTTAACTTCCTGTAATGGACCCATTGGCCACTTCCAGCTCCAGGTCACTTTTTCTCTGCTGCCGTTCCAGACACCCAGTGATCACTGATGCCTCCTCAGGGTTTACAAGGTTTTCTGTATCTTGCTCAATTGTCATCCAGACCTCAGCACATAATATCCATGGGTTGTTCCATTTCAGTAAAGGGAAATTAACATTTTCTGAGCACCACCACGTGCAGGTGTCTTGCTCAGGTGAACTCACAGCAACGCTGCAAGGTATGAGTAGTCCCACATGTAGAGGAAAAGAGGCCAGGATCAGGTGATTGAGTGACTGACTTTCAATCACACAGCTTCCAAGTAACTTCAAGATTATTGATTTCATTTTTTAAATAATTTGTGTGTCTTTACTGGTATTTTCAATTTTGAATCACTCTTCTCCTGGGTTCCCTTAGGTCTTTGAGAATAGCAAAATGAAGTGAATTGAAATATTGGATATTACTGAGCATATTTGGATAACAAATTCTTAACCTCCACAATTCCTTAGTTTGTGGGTTGTTTACTTGTTTAGCAACCCTCCAGAGCTATTTTTGTGGTCTGTATTCTCTGTGTTGTATATCCACTTAATCTGTGTTCTGTCACCCTTTTGATAATCTACTATTCTTGACATATTTTTTAAAAACAATCCAAGAAAAAAAGGAAAAGAAAGAAAAGAAAAACTGCCCAGACTTTGTATATGGACTTTTTGAGGAACTCTAGTGTTGGGAAAAGTGAAAAGCTTTGGGGTCTTCTCCATGCATGCATCCAAAAATGGGCATACTTACATCCTTCTAAATATACCAGTAGGAGTCTGGGTGTGGTGGTTCATACATGTAATCCCACCAATTTGGAAGGCTTAGGAAAACAAATCACTTGAGCCAGAAGTATGAGACCAGCCTTGACAACATGGAGAGATATCTTCTGTTTAAAAAAATACAAAAATAAGCTGGTTCTGGTGGCCTATGCCTATACTGTGAGATGCTGAGGAGGGGAGGATAGGTGGAGTCCAGAGAGGTGAGATGCTCAGGAGGCTCAGGTGGGAAGATCATTTGAACCCAAAGAGGTTGAGGCTGCAGTGGGTCATAATCATGCCACAGGACTCCAACGTGGGCCACGAGGCAAGTTCTGTCTCATTTAAAACCTAATCCAAAACAAACAACAACGAACTCTGAGAGTTTTTCGAAGCTGATTTTCCACATCAGTTTTCCTCCCAGACTCTTCCTTGCTGGCATTTTGTTTGTGTACTGCTTGACCTGACTCTTTTTCCTTGCCACAAGTGGCTCTGACTAGTATATTTCCTTTCCATAAATGCCTCCTGGGAGTCAATTTCTGCCCACAAGAAAGCTCTGAGGTGGGCTAAAGAAAAACCTATGAGCTAATAATCTCCAAGGGAACCTCAGACATTTGAAATCACACAATCACAATTCTTTGAGATAAGCTCTCTATTTTCCCCACATGCATCAACAGCTATATCTAGAATTTAATCTTCTTCACAGTTGCCATGAAGCCATGGAGTAGATGATGATGGGAAGTTAAAATGCCACATACTGTCTTGCCCAAACTTAGAGGTCAGGTCTTTCTTTGTTAAACAATCCCCTGAGTTATGTTATTAGATTCCAGAGCTCCAAAAATCAAGTCTGAGGTCGTTTTCTCTTCCTTATATCTCTTCACTTTTAACCCAATGAACTTTAATAACAGCATAAAATAGAAAGGGCTTTTCTGTTTGTTTGGTTCATTGGTTGTGGTTTTTTTTTTTTTTTTTTTGAGACGGAGTCTCGCTCTGTCACCCAGGCTGGAGTGCAGTGGCGCGATCTCTGCTCACTGCAAGCTCCACCTCCCGGGTTCACGCCATTCTCCTGCCACAGCCTCTCCCAGTAGCTGGGACTACAGGTGCCCGCCACCAGGCCTGGCTAATTTTTTGTATTTTTAGTAGAGACGGGGTTTCACTGTGGTCTCGATCTCCTGACCTCGTGATCCACCCGCCTCGGCCTCCCAAAGTGCTGGGATTACAAGCGTGAGCCACCGCGCCTGGCCTGACAGCATAAAATAGCAACTTTATTAAATTTACCACGCTTTTTAATGTTCAGAGAGGTTTTTTTGAGATGGAATCTCACTCTCTCATACAGACTAGAGTGCAATGGTCCAATCTTGGCTCCCAGCAGCCTCTGCCTTCCAGGTTCAAGGGATTCCCTTATCTCAGCTTCCTGAGTAGCTGAGATTACAGGCATGCACCCCCATGCCTGGCTAATGTTCTTATTTTTAGTAGAGAGGGGGTTTCACCATTTTGGCCAAGCTAGTCTCAAATTCTTGACCTGAAGTCATCCACCTGCCTCAGCCTCCTAAAGTGCTAGGATTACAGGCATGAGCCATCATGTCCAGACGGTTTTGTTAGATTTTACTTCAGGCTGCTTGCATCATTATCATGAGAGGCATTCTGTCTTTCATATAATAAGAAATAGTTCAAAATTCAAAATTTAGCCAAGCATGGTAGTACATGCCTCTGACATCAGATACTCATGATGCTGAGGCAGGAGGATCACCTGAATCTGGGAGGCTAAGGTTGCAGTGAGCTGGGATTGTGCCAGAGACTCCGTTCAAAAAAAATTAAACTAAACTAAAACAAAAAGTAAAGAAAACGCTCTTGTAGGTTGAGTGAAGAAGTAATGGTACAGAGAGATAACAAATAATAAGTAAATCAATGTTTTAAGAAGCTCTGAAATCGAAAGCACAGGTGAAGAGAGACATACATAGGAGCAGAAAAATAACACACACATCTTCAGGAGCTTTATTTTTGGTGGTGATTTCTCATGAGAAAGAAACACAAAAGAAAGTGTGAATAAGAAAGTTGTCTCCATCGGTTGATAGAAAAAAAAAACAGAGAAAACAACAACAAAAAATGTAAATTAAGCTTTAACGTTCTTCATCCCTTCCCATCATGTTTCCCCAAGACATAACAGAATCCAAATAGTCAAAATAGAAGAAAACATTAGCATATATTACTCTCTATGTATATTAAGCCAGTTTTATTTTAATTGTAATTCATTCTTTTAAAATTTTTATTTTAAATTAACAAATGTAAATATTTATGGGACACAAAGTGATTTTATAATGTATGCATATGTTGCAAAATAATTTAACTGGGCTCATTACCATATCTATCACCTCACATACTTACCATTTCTTTCTTCTGGTAGGAATATATAAATTCTACTTTTTAAACAATCTGTTTGTCTGAGATAGAATTCAACCTCTGCCTCCTGAGTTCAAGTTTTTCTCTTGCTCAGCCACTGGAGTAGATGGGATGACATGCACATGCCACCAAACCTGGTTAATTCTCGTATGTTCAGTAGAGACAGTGTTTCATCATTTTGGCCAGGATGGTCTCGAACTCCTGCCCTCTAGTGATCCTCCCACCATAGGCATTCAAAGTGCTTGGATTTCAGACATGAGCCAACATGCCTGACCTTTTTTTTATTAAGCAATTTTGAAGTTGACTTTTGTTAACTGTGGTCACCATTCTGTACAATGGATCTCCAGAACTCCTGCCTTTCTCATTGAAATATTTTACCCTTTGATGAACATCTCCCCTTTCTCTATCCATTCCTATCACCACCACCCACTCCAGTCTCTGACTCTTTTTTCTGTGTTTGTTTAAAGAGTCAGGGCCTTGCTGCATTGCCCAGGCTGGAGTACAATGGCACAAGTATGGCTCACTGGGTACTCAAACTTCTGACCCCAAGTGATCCAACCACCTCATCCTCCCAAAATGCTGGAGTTACAGGCATGAGCCACCATGTCTGACATATTCACTGTTTGAATGAGTTCAACTTTTTTAAGAGTTTATATATAATTGTGATCACCCTATACTTGTCTTTCTGTGCCTGTCTTATTACACTGAGCATAATATCTTCCATTTCCATTCACTTGGTCACAAATAAATAACAGGACTTCCTCCTGTTTTTAAGGCTGTATAGTATATCTCATTGTATATATGTGCCACACTTTATCTGTTGATCTGTTGATGAGCACTTTGGTTGTTACTGTATCTTGGCTATTATGAATAATGCTGAGATTAACATAGGACTGCAGATATCTCTCTGACATGCTAATTTTATATGCTTTGAGCACGTATTTTGAAGTAGAGTAGCTGGATCATGCGGTAATTCTATTTTTAATTTAACTTTATTTTTGAAACCTCAGTTCTATGACCCCAAAAGCATAGGCTACAAAAGCACAACAAAAAACAATTGGATCATATTACATCAAATTAAAATATTTCTGCACTGAAAAGGGAAAAGAGAAACAAATAGTAGATTGAAGAGACAACTGAAACACTTAGAGAAAATATCTACAAACCATATATATGATAAAGGGTGAATAACAAATACATACAAGGAACTCAAGCCACTTAAGAACGACAACAACAAAAATTAAGCCTATGAAATATGGTCAGAGGACCTGAATTTACATTTCTCAAAAGAAGACATACAACTAGCCAACAACTCTCTAAATTTAATATTGATGAACTGACTGATTTGAAATGGATTCTCACTCTGTCACCCAGGCTGGAGTGCAGTGGTGTGATCTCAGCTCACTGAATCCTCTGCCCACTGGTTTCCAGGAATTCTGCTTCAGCCTCCCTAGTAGCTGGGATTACACGTGTGTGCTACTTCACCCAGCTAATTTCTGAACAACTGTATATTTAAAGATGCTCAACACCACCATCAGGAAAATGTAAATTAAAACCAACAATGTGACCTCCTTTCACACATGTTGGAATGGCCATTACTATCAAGATGAAAAATGACAAGTGTTTTTGAGAATATAGAGCACAGAGAATCCTTGTGCACTATTGGTAGGAATGTAAATTAATATATTATATTATTAACCTGATGATTTCTTTTTAATAGAACAGGTTTTGTGCTTTAAGATGCATTAATATGAGTTGTTTTCTGTTAGTCAGTTTAATGAGAAAGACTTTAGTTACCTTAAATTAATATAAATAGGAGCATGCTCATAAGACTTCTCTTTCAGGTTCTCCTTAAGTACAGAATGAAAACTATGGTAAGTACTCTTTCTGAAAAGAAAATATTCGCTGATAATGTATATGCTAGATTACAAACACTTGTTAAATTATAGGCATATGTTCCAAAACTGTACTAGGTGAAAAATGCATTTATGGGTGTTTTTTTTTTTCTGCTCAGATTTTGGACCCAGATGGATTTTTGATTTCATTTTGTTTAAAAACTTGTAGAATTATATTGAAGAAAATAAAAATTACTAATGCATATAACAGGAGAAAAATCAATTTTATTAGAAACTACTTCCAAGACTTTACTGTTTATATTTTTATGAGTATCTTTATAAAGTCATATCTGGCCTCTTTACTCTTTGTTCTGCGGAAGTATATATGTATATTTTATAGATATTGCATACTTTTTATTGAAAATATCCAACCCTTCTCCATGAATGATAGTAATTCCTCAGCTGCTTATTTTTATTCTTTTAATTGAATTTTCTCTAGGTGTTTACACAATATCACAGTGCTTCTGGATGATTTTCTGTATGTCCTGGCAATATTTTGATCACCTTGGATGCAGACACTGACAGAAGAGGAGCATAAAGCCAATGGCTAATAGGTGGGTTATGATGAGCTATATGGCAATTAATGAGTCACAATACGTCAGTAAAATTTTCCCTCCAGAGAACTGAAATACCAATATTATCATCACATTTTCTAAAACCGGAAACCTGCAGTGTTGGATTCTTTGGCCCACCTCTCTCTTGTCAATTATTTTCTCATTTGAGAGCTGCAGTTTCACTGATGACCAGCAGAGAAGTTGATGGCAGCATATACTAGCATGATTAAGATAAGCATCCATACTGTACCCACCATGCTGGAATTATTTTCTGTGTTGCTATGAAAATGAACTCTACGTTTCCAAAGCTTCAGCCATGGTGCCAAAACTAATACAAAATGTATGATTAATAGAAAAGGCAGGGTACTCAGTTTCAGAGATGCAGGGGAAAATGCCAGAGTCACTACAGGTGAGATAATCACCAAGGAATGCCATATCATGACAAAGATGAATTTTATTACCCATAGCTTAGTGGCAGCAAAGTCATTGCAGGTGTGGATTGCTAGTATGATGCGGTGAATGGCCCCATACACAACTGATAAGAGGGAACATGTAATCAGCAACGCTATTAATGGTAAACATGAAAATGTTAGCGGATAATTTTTATTAGTAATGGCCACTTTCTCTTTTCAACTTGCCATGTTAACATATATGCCCCCCACCCACCTCCTTCAGAAAATAATTTACTTGGCCGGGCGCAGTGGCTCACGCTTGTAATCCCAGCACTTTGGGAGGCCGAGGCGGGCAGATCATGAGGTCAGGAGATCGAGACCACGGTGAAACCCCATCTCTACTAAAAATACAAAAAAAATTAGCGAGCGTGGTGGCGCCTGTAGTCCCAGCTACTCGGAAAGGCTGAGGCAGGAGAATGGCCTGAACCCGGGAGGCGGAGCTTGCAATGAGCCGAGATTGCTCCACTGCACTCCAGCCTGGGCGACAGAGCGAGACTCCGTCTCAAGGGAAAAAAAAAAAAAAAAAAAAAGAAGAAAATAATTTACTTAAAAGAAACAAAAAAAAAGTGCTAACTTTCCATTTTCAGGGATTTAGTAAATCTATGCATGCAAAACATATATTACTCCTGGGAAGAACAAATAATAAGGGAATACATATATACTCATATTTATAAACTTATATACACATTCCCTCAAAGAAAATAACTGAAACAGATTAAATTGGATAGATACATTCATATCTGATGCTATAAGGTGTGACAACACATAGAAAGAGTTCTCAATTAAGAAAAAATAAAATTACCTGAATTAGATGTTGAAAGTGTAGTTTCATTTTTATAGAAAGTTAGAGTGTAAAGTAGGAAATTACGGTGAAAAATAGGAGGCAAATGTAATATAAACTGTGTTTTAGACTATGGTGATAACAGGCAATAGGAAATAAGCTGTGGAGTTAAAGTAAATCCTGGAAGTAGAACTTAACAGATTTTGCTGAGTGATGGAATACAAGGTACTACAGAAGCAGAAAAACTAAAAGTTTCAGAAATAAAGTAGTAAATATGTACGTGCTTTTGTCTGTGTGTATTTACATAATTTTATCAGAAAAATTTTTCATAAGCAAATTAATTTAATTTTGACATTGTTCTCCAAATAATTAGACTAATATGCCCAAGAAAGAAAACCAAAATTATGAAGTAGTTGAATAATCAGTTTAAACAATTCTGTACTACATTCAGTTGAAAAAGTAAAAATTCATTTCACATATACAGGCAGATTAAAAAAAATACACTCTTCATACACAATGAAATGAAGCCAGAAAACAAAAAGAGGCCAAATAGTCATCACTCATCTAAAGTAATTACTCATTTTATAACATCATTTAGAAAATGAATATCAACAGTCCGTTTATTCCTTCAGGAATACCCAAAGAGAAACTCTAAAGCAATAGCGGTCTGAACGGCATTTATGAGAAATAAGACTGAATAAAAATAAATGACCTAAAAATTAAATTTTAGAAAGTAATTTTAGCTGGGTATATTGACTCATACTGTAATCCTAGCAGTTTAGGAGGCTGAGGTGAGTAGATCACTTCAGCCCAACAACAACAACAATGACAGCAACAATAACAATGACAGCAACGACAACAACAACAGCAATAAGAAAACACACAAAAAAATGTTAGCCAGGCACGGAGGCACATGCCTGTAGTCTCAACTATTCAGGAGGCAGAAGTGGGAGGATTGCTTGGGCAAAGGAAGTAGGCATAGAACGTTTTGCCTTGGGACTTTTATATCCCTTTCCTCTGACCTCAGCACTTTAGGAGGCTGATACGTAGGGTTAATCTTATAGACCAACCCAGGCAACAGATCAGAAACTATGACCTCAGCAGAATGGACTTGAGTTCCAGTCAATATTCCTGTTGATTGACTACAGTAACCTCAGGCACCAAATAAAGGACACAGGGCAGACCATGGAAGCTACAGGCCTTGAGGGCACCTAGTGCTCAACTGTGTGATACAGGTGCAATCTGGCACAGAGTCAGCTTTGCTGGTCACATTACTCCAACCATGAAAGTCTGCTCATTAGTGTTTCCCCTCATGCTAACAGGGCTGAAGCTGTCTTAGACTTAAAGACCTTAATTTCCTTCTTCCCTTTGCCCTGAATCTCTGGACAGGCTTACCGTGGAAGAAAGCTTCCAAACAAAGCCAAACCATCAACACTGAATTTGGCACCTACATCACTGTGCAGACATTGATGCATAGTCACAAAGATTAGGATCCATGAGAGAAAGATGATAGCATCAAGTGGTCAAAATAAGGTGTCAGTGGTGACTGACCCAAAAGAGATGGGCATGGACACATTGCCTGACAAGGAATTCAAAATTATTATTTTAAGACAATGAAGTGGACTTCAGGAAAACACAAAGAATTCTGAAATTTATCAGAGAAACCTACCTGAGAGATTAAAATAATGGGAGAAAAAAGCAAACAGAAATCTGGAAGAATAAAACACCACAAAATAAAAAATGCAAATGACAGCAATGACAACAGAAGTGGTCAAGCAGCAAAACTCAAAGATACATCAATTCAAAGTATACAGTCAGAGGAGCAAATATAAATAAGATTCATGAGATTAATGGGATAACATCCAAACAGCAAAGGTATCAGACACTGGCATTCAAGAGTGCTGTATTCCCAGCACTTTGGGAGGCCAAGGTGGGAGGATCACATGTTGTCAAGAGCCTGAGAGCAGCCTGACTACATGGTGAAACTGTTTCTCTATTGAAATACCAAAATTAGCCAGGTATGTTGGTGGACATCTGTAATCTCAGCCACTCCGAAGGCTGAGTTTGGAGAATCACTCCAACTCAGGAGAATCTCTGGAACCCAGGACTTGGAAGTTGCAGTGTGTCAAAATCACACCATTACACTCCAACCTGAGAGACAAAAGCAAACCTCCATCTCAAAAAAATGTATAAAAAAGAGTAGAAAGCTTATTTAGAGAAATAATGAGAAAACTTTCCAAATTTAAATAAAAAATATAAATATTCTGCTACAGGAATATCAAAGGCTTCCAATCATATTCAATTTCAATAAAAATATCTGCATGACTTAATATAACCTAACCACCAAATATCAAAGACAAAGAGAGGATACAGAAGCAGGAGGAAAAAAAGGAAATATTATATCAGGAATACAAGTATATAAGTAATATATGCATATATGTAATACAAATGTTAATAGATCCAAAGGAAGAAAAAGTGCAAGATAATAATAGAAAACTTCAGCACCTTATTTTCTGCAGTGAATAGATAATGCAGACAGAATTCAACAAGTAAACATTGGATTAAAATGCCCTGTAGGGCAAATACTAAAAACAGTTACTGAACTATCCATCCAAGAGCTATAAAATAAACATTCTTCTCTACTGCATACATGGAAGATCTTCCAGGATACATCATACATTAGGCAAAAAAATGACATCTTAACAAATTTGAAAAGATCAAAGTCATATCAAGTATCTCTTCTGAAACCACTAAATCATAAGTATATCAAAATTAAACAACATACTTCTGAACAACCAATGAGTCAATGAAGACAATAAGGAGAAAACACCATGTTTCTTGAGTCAAAAATAGAAACACAACACCCCAAAACCTGTGGGATAAAACCAAAGCAGTTTTAAGAGGGAAGTTATGGCAATAAATGCCTTCATCTAAAACAAGATATCAAATACACAACTTGATGCTTCAATCAAGGAATTAGAAAAACAAAAAGCTAAACTTAAAAGTAAAAGAGCTCCTAATAAAGAAAATCAGAGCCAAAAAACAAATACCATAACTGACACCAAGAAACAAATTAACGGTAAGAAATCAAATCAGTTGTAAAAAGTCACCTATTAAAGATAAGCCCAGGACCTGATGTATTCACTGCTGCATTCTACCTACTACAAAAAGGAAACTACTGCCGCTTTTTTTTAACCTAGTCAAAACAAAAACATAAAAGAAAAAAGGAAGGTATGGGAACTGTTCCAACTCATTCCATGGGGACGGCATTATGCTGATTACTAAACCAGACAAGGATATAAGAGAAAAGAGAAAACTGTGGGCCAATATATCTGAAAAACACAATGCAAAAATCCTCAACACAATACTGGGAAAATAACTTATAATGCACATTTAGAAAATCATTCACCGTGATCAAGTGAGATTACAGGGATGCAGGAATGGATTAATACATGAGAATCATTAAATGTCATAGATTACATCAATGAAATAAAGAAAAAAATCTATGCAGTCATTTCAATATATGAAAAAAATTGACAAAATTCAACATTTTTCACAATAAAATCTCTTAATAAATCATGTGTGGAATAACAGTAACTCAACACCACAAATGACATAGACCCAAATAACCAGATAACACTATATATAATGAACCCATAGCTAATATCACACTCAATGAGAGTTAAAAGTTGAAAGCTTTGCTGTGAAGATCTGAAAGAAGACCAGGATGTTCACTTTCACTTCTTATATGAACATAAAACTGAAAGTCATTAGCCAGATGAATTAGTCAAGAGAAAGTGAGAAAAGGCACCCAAATTGGAAAGGCAGAAGTAAAATTGTCCAAATATGCTAATGACATAATATGGAAATCCTTAAACATACCACTAAAAAGTGGTTAGAACTAATTCTCAAAGTCAGTAGCGTTTCAGTTTATGAAATCAACATATACAATTCCATAGCATTTCCATACACTAATAGCAAAATATATATAAAGAAAAACTTAAGAAAAAATCTCATTTACAATAGCTATGGGAGATAAAAAGGAGTAAATTGAACCAAGGAGGTAAAAAAAAAATCTGCATTCTGAAAACTATGAAACATTAATAAAATGTTAAAATGACATAAATAAATGAAAATATATCTATGTTTCTACGTTCGTTGACTGGAAAAAGTTATATGGTTAAAATGTTTATATGACTCAAAGCAGTGCACAGATAGAATGCAACCTCTATCAAAACACCAATCGCATTTTTCTTAGAAATGGAAAAAATCCTAAATTAATACAAAACACACAGACACACGCACAAAAAACCTGAATAGTCAAAGCAATCATGAAGATGGCAATGTGTTTGGGGAGTGAACCCACAGAACTGGAGACGTCACGATGCTGTAAACCAACACAATAGAATACAGTGAACAAAAATAAATTTACACCTGTATAGCTAACTGATATTCTGCAGAGGTGCCAAGAATACAAAACGAGAAAATGCCAGTCTCTTCAATAAGTGGTGCTGGGAAAACAAGAGAGCTACATGCAAAAGAATATAATTAGAATCCTATCGCTCACTGCATACAAAAATTAACTCACACGGATTAAAAAGCCCACTGCAGTGGTGTGCAGCTGTAGTTTCAGCTACTCAGAAGTCTCAGATGGGAGGATCACCTGAGCCTAGGTGTCCAAAGCTGTAGCATGAAACACTTATGCTACTGCACTCCACACTAGGTAATATAGTGAGACCTCACCTATAAGAATATATATATTTAAAAGCATTTAAAAATAAAGATGTAATGAAAACACCAAACTGTCAAACTAGTAGAATAAATCACAAAACACATTTAATGACGATCTGGGCAAGAATATTTTTCAGATAAGACTTCAAAAATACAAGCAAAAAGCACACAAACAGAAAAATGAGGTTACATTATACTAGAAAACTTCCATACAGCAAAAGTGAAAATAAAATAAAATAAATCACCCGAGTGATACAATGAGAGAAAATATTTGCAAACTGTACATCAGACAAGGAGTTAATCAAAATATACCAGGAGCTAAAAAGGATTCAAAAGAACAAGAAAATAATAACCCGATTAAAAATAAGTATCTTCTGTTTTCAAAAGAATATATACACAGAGCTAACAGGTGTGTGTGTGTGCGTGTGTGTGTGTGTGTGTGTGTGTGCATGTCTGTGGCTGTGTATATATATATGTATATGAGTACTATATATATATACACACACACACACACATATATATGCATATAGTAATCTTAACATTTCTCATGATCACAGAATTGCAAACTCTACCTTCCAGATTCAAGCGATTCCACTGCCTTAGCCTCTAAAGTAGCTGGAATTAGAGGCGCGTGCCACTCGCCCAGCTAGTTTTGTATTTTTAGTAGAGATAGGGTTTCACCATATTAGCTAAGCTGGCCTGGAACTGCCAACCTCAGGTGATCTGCCCAACTCAGCCTTTCAAGCTGCTGGGATTAGAGGTGGGAGCCACCATGCTCGGTCTATTGCAAGAAATTTAAGAAATTTATAAAATTTCATAAATTGACCTTGTAAAAAAGAAAAAGTTGGCCAGGCACGATGGCACACACCTGTAATTCCAACCCTTTTGGAGGCCAAGGTGGGTGGATCACAAGGTCAGGAGCTTGATACCAGCTGGACCAGTATAGTGAAACCCCACCTCTACTAAAAACACAAAAATTATCTAGGCGTGGTGGTATGTGCCTGTAGTCCCAGCTACTCGGGAGGCTGAGGCAGGAAAATCCGCTGAACCTGGGAGTTGGAAGCTGTAGGGGTGTGAGATAACACCACTGCACTCCAGCCTGGGTGACAGAGTGAGACTCCGTCTCCAAACAACAACCATAGCAAAAAAATGAGGTATGTTTTTACTACATGGAGATTTATTTGTTCTGATATTGTCAGGAGTTTCATTTACTTGTTGAGTTTTCTGGCTATGGTGTTGTTCATTTTTTGTTATTTCTGCCTAAGTCCTTTTCTTTCAGGAGATTCAGTCAATTAAACTTAAATTAGCTCCAGAGTATGGTCCAAAATCACTACATGCATTGTCACTCAGATTAACTCTTTGGCTTTGCAAGAATGTTTATTGCCGTGCTAGTGTTACTAATTGCTCCTGCTATTAGTAATTTGTATTTGCATAGAAGATTAAATCATGAGGTTACATGTTTTTGTATGTGTTTATAAACTTCTGCACTTACCTTTTTAATGAAAGGTAACACTTATCCCCATTGCCTCCTAATTATATAAAATGTATATAATTGTTATACATTTTACTATCTTGGAACTCTAAATGCAGATCTGAATGAGATTAGTTCTGACAAAATTTATAGTACTCATGCAAATCAGTATAGTAACAGAGAGAAGTCATATGGAAATGAATTGCCTGGCTATGTTTTGGTATTCCAAGCCATAGCTACAAATTTAAGTATACCTAGAAAATCTACCACTAACATGTTAAGTCACATCTATTGACAAATAAATTTATGAGATTCATTTCGAGCCATACTCTCTTCTCACTCTACTCTCATTCCTTAATTTAATGTTATATTTCTATCCCTCATAACTATTTGGAATGCCCATGAGGCTGAATTAGAACAATATTAAAAGGAACAGAAAAAAAAAACGACTGACTTAATCCCATTTGCGTTGTTTAAAAACTGTCATTACCTTATGACTGATAAAAATTGCATAGGAAAATTTTCAAAATTGTGAAAATAAATAAATCTAAACAGAGATGCATTTCAGTTAGAGGAATGATGATTATCACTTCCTTAATCTTGTTAGTGAACCATTTACATTGTATTTACTTTTTGAAAACAGAGAATGAGAGATACTTGTGTCACTTACCTCACTATAGGTCCTAAAGGAAGAATGTGCCAAAAAAAGTAACACAGCTTTATTTCTTCTCAAGTCTTTGTTGAAAAACATTAGGGTGATTTGATCCAAAATTACCTGCACAATAATAAAGCTCATGGCAAATGACATCAGAATCTGTCACTAGCTTTTCCATTAATTTCAGACATATGCAATACATAGGAGCCTCACCACAGCAGAGAATAGTTGAGCAGAGAATGCTGAAAGAACATCAGTTCTTATTCTGTCTCAAGTTTTATCCCACAACAGTGAAGTCACAGTCCTTTCTCAAAGGTCATCAGTGACACCCTAATTGCTAAATTTAAATTTTCACCTTGAATTTCAGGTGAATATTTTTACCATTGATATTATGCTCTCATTTCGAAATTCTACTTACCTTTACCAGTCAGGCTTTCATCCACAACAGTCTACCAAATTTACTACATTTAAAATAATCAACTTCCCTTTCTGCCAAATATGATAGCTTGTTTTCTTAAATTTCTCGTCTTTGTTGTTTGTGTGTTTATTGAGACATGGTCTGCCTCTGTTCTCCAGGCTGGAGTGCAGTGGTTCTATCAAGAACTCACTGCAGCCTCAACCTCCCGGGCTCAAGCAATCTTTCCACCTCAGACTCCAGGGTGACTGTGACTACAGGCCACCCAGACTAGCTAATTTTGATAGAAACAGGGCCTCTCCTTGTATCCCAGGCTGGTCTTGAATTCCTGGGATCAAGCCATCTGCCTGCCTCAGGCTCCCAAAGTGCTGCCATTGGAGGTGCAAGGCACCAGGCCTGGCCAAATATAACAATTATTTCTTAGTTTCTCTCTTCTTTGAACTATTCCTGATGAATTTACTCTCATTCTCCCAGTTACCTCTTCTGAACGATGGATTTCTGAATGGTAGTATTATGAGTCCCAGATTGTTATCTCCAGCCAGTCTCTTACTAAAGCCCAAATCATATATGACTCTATTGCACATACTCATGTTTAACAGGCAATTTGATCTCAAGGCTACACGCTGAATTCTGATGCTCCTGCCAAAAAACTTGCCCCAGGTGTTTCCCATTTCACTTGATAGTAATTACATCCTGTTGCAAAGGCCTAAAACTGGAAGGTCAGCTGTGATGCTTTTCTTTCAGCCGTGATGCTTTTCTTTACATCTCATCATTTCTGTTAATCCCCGAATTCTGCATGTTTTCCTTTTAAAACAGGTCCACAATCTAAGCACTTTTCCCTGTTTCTCCTGCTGTCACCCAGATACAGGTCATCCACATTTCTCACCTGATTAACTCAGCCTCCTTAGTGATCTCCTATCTTCCGCTATTATAACTATTTCACTGTTACAACTATGTGAGTTATAGCTCAGATACTATAAAATTAGCCATTGTAAAGTACACATTCAGTGATTTTCAGGATATTCCCAATGTTATGCAACCATCACTATTTGTCCTTACCTTAAAAAGTAACTACCTATTAGCATTCAATCCCAGCTTCCCTTTTTATAAGATAAAACCATGGTCTTTATAATGTAATAAACAACTGCATATTATTTTCTTCTTATTATCTTTTGCATATCTTCTTTTACCATTCTCTTTACTGTTCTGAGCCTCAGTATATGCTACAACTTCAGAGGTTTTGCACTCCTTGTTGTTTCAAGAAGTTTGCTCAGATCTCCTTTGAGCTTACACTATTTACCTGCTTATAAATGAACCCACCAACCTTATCCTTCTTACTTAAAACTAAAATCACTAGCTGTTGTCACTACTTTCCACTAAAGCAAAAATGTAAATTTCATCAGAACATGGATTTTTGTCTTTTGTCAGGTGAACTGGCATAAACAATACTGATATATTTGCAGTTATTGATGCATTTTATTTATTTATTTATTTATTTATTTATTTATTTATTTATTTATTTATTTATGGCCCGGGGGTGGTGTGTGATTAAATCTTGCTCTGTTGCTCAAGCTGGAGTGACAGGATCTCAGTTCACTGCAACCTCTGTCTCTTGGGTTCAAGCAATTCTGCTGTGTCAGCCTCCTGAGTTGCTGGGAACACAGGGGCCTGCCAGACCAACCCAACTGGCAGTTTTGTTGTTGTTGTTGTTGTTGTTCTTTTGACATTTTTAATACAGACGGGGTTTCTCCATGTTGGCCAGGCTGGTCTCAAACTCCTGACATCAGGTCGTCCACCTGTCTTGGCCCCCCACACCAAATTATTTTGACTGAAGTTGTGAGTAATCATACCTGGCATGAGCTTTATTCTAAAAGGTTCACAGACATGATTATCTGTAACACGACTTATTATTTGGTCTTCTTATTAAACTGTGGAGACTGAAGCAATAAAAAGTTAAGTAATATGTCTAAATTATTTATCCTGCTGGTTTTATTATGAAACTAGGTAATTCTGTCTACTTCTATTTATGTATAACAAGAATTAAAAGGTAAATTAAATTCTTCAGATGTATGCTCAACAACTCATAATTTAATGTGGGTATTGCCAACTTCTTTCTAGATTATGAGTTTTGCTTTCTTATATAAAATGATTTAACATTTAGGGGCATATTTAGAGGCATTATTTACAAGGAAACCATCATCCAACTACATGGCCTTTTCTTCCAGTTTTGCTGTGTAGACTGGAGAAAGCATTCTTTCATATTCAATTCCAATTTTGAGTTTAACTCACATTGTTTTTTCAGTTGTTATCTTCTCTGCCACTTTATTTGACTGGGGCCCATTCAGTAATTTTGTCTGTGTGTTTAACTTGCATCCACATTCCTGCTAAGGCTTGTAGTGCTCAAAACTTTGACCAAGCTTTCAACAGTTTTTTAATTGAGAGATAACTCACAAACTATCACATTAGCCATTCCATGATTTTCAGGGTATGCACAAAGGTGTGCAAACATCACCACTTTTTAAATACAGAAGATATCCATCACCAAAAAAACAAAAACACCTCTGCACACATTACTATTCAATCCCAGCTTCCTCATTTCCTAGAGCCCTTGGTATCCAATAAGCCATTTTCTGTCACTATGGATTTGCCTATTACAGACACTTCCTATTCGTACAATATGAGGCTCTTTGTGACTTACAGCCTTATGGTGTAGATTAACTTCAAGGGGATATGTATAACAAACACCCATGAAAGATAAAGTTAATGCCTCCTTCTAAGGCAGAGTTTCCTTTCTTTAAAATGCTGGGGTTTCCTGAGCTTGAGATTTCTGCAACAGGCTTGCTATTCTTTCCTGTTATTAAGCCAAGCATACTGAGGCAAAAACGTTTCAGTATTTTGTCCAAATTTTTCATCTTGGTGGTTTCGTTATAGAATATATGGATTTGCATCAATTATATCAGATATATGGTAAGTGAATGTATGATGCCAATGCACTGCAACGGTAGCATCGGCCTAGGTCCACCTCCACATTAGGAGTTGATGGAAACATTTATACCATGAATAATGCTACTGTAAACATTCCTATACAAATTGGCATAAATATACCTTAATTTTTGGAAAATATGCAAATGTACTCAAATTATTTAAGAAACAGACTGTTTTCTAAAGAAGCAACCTCACCTTATATTCCCACTAGCAATTTAGATGTGCTTCTCAATTTTTCTGTATATTCACAAACATCTGTCATTTCTTTCTGATTACAGGCCATTCTATTCAATATAAATTTGTATCTCTCATTGTGGTTTGATTTTCATTTTTCTGATATCTAGTTATCTTTTCACATGCTTAGTTCTAGATTTGATGTGACAATAATAAAAAAAAAAAGTAGCTGGGCATGGTGGCAGGCACTTGTAATCTCAGCTCCTTGGGAGGCTGAGGCAGGACAATTGCTTAAACCCAAATGACTCAGCTATTGCATTACTGGGTATATAGCCCCCTTCAAAAAAAGTCATTCTATTTTAATAATACATGCATGTGTCTGTTTATTACAGCACTAATTACAGTAGCAAATGCATTGAATTACTCAAATGCCCATCAGTAACAGACTGGATAAAGAAAGCATGGTACATATACATCATGAAATAATATGCAGCCAATAAAGGAAGGAGATCATGTTCTCTGAAGGGAGATGGATGAAGCTGGAAGCCATCATCCTCAGCAAATTAATACAGAAATTAAAAAAAAACAAGCACTACATGTTCAAAATCAATAATGTTCACACCGAACATTAAAGACACATAAACACAGGAAGAGGAACAGCATTTAAAAATAAAAAGCTTTCTTTTTGCAGAGGTGAGGTTATAGTAACTCTAAAATGTGTGCTGCACTTTATTTAAGACATTTTTTAATTGCAATTCAGAGTTGCCAAGTAAGTAAGTAGTTTCCTTTGCTGTGAAGAAGCTTTTTAACTCGATGTGATCCCATTTGTAAATTTTTGCTTTAATTTCATATGCTCTTAGGGTATTACTGAATAATTTTTTTCCCAGACCAATGTCCTGGAGAGTTTTCCCCAATGTTTTGTTATAGTAGTTTCATAGTTTGAGGTCTTAGATTTAAGCCTGTAATCCATACTCATTTGATTTTTGTATAAGGCAAGAGATGGTGATCTAGTTTCATTATTCTGCATATGGGTATCCAGTTTTCCCAGCACCATTTATTGAAGAGACTGTCTTTCCCTAGTGCAGTTCTTGACACCTTTGTCGAAAATATGTTCACTCTAGGTGTGTGAATTTATTTCTGAGTTCTCTATTCTGTTCCAAATATTGAAATTTAATCTCAGAGGTGAAATGACTCAGTATTCTTACTTACTAAATGTCATGGAAAGAACTTATCTCTAATTGCATTGGAAGGTAATAGTGTAGGTTGGGAGTTCTATAGATCCTCTTAATTTAATTTTAGTCATTTATTTGGAATAGTTTGAAAATCCTACTACTTATTACATAATTTGGGGTGCTTCTTATTACATTTACAATAAACAGTTCAAGGAGACAACCCACAGATTGGAAGAAAATTGCAAACTGCCCATCTGACAAAAGATTAATAACCAGAATTTATAAGGAGCTCAAACAACTCTATAGGGAAGAATCTAATAATCTGATTTTAATAATGGACAAAAGATTTGCATAGACATTTCTCAAAAGAAGAAAACAGGCATATGAAAAGGTGCTCAGCATCACTGATCATCAGAGAAATGCACATTGAAATGACAATGGGATATCATCTCATCTCAGTTAAAATGGCTTACATCCAAAAGCCAGGCAGTAACAAATGCTGGCAAGGATGTGGAGAAAAGGAAACCCTTGTATACTGTTGGTGGGAATGTGAATTAGTACAACCACTGTGGAAAATGGTTTGGAGGTTCCTCAGAAAACTAAAAATAGAGCTACCATATAATCCAGCAATCCCACTCCTGGGTATATATCCAAAAGAAAGAAAATTAATGTATCAAAGAGATAGCTGCACTCCTATGTTTTTTGTAGCACGGTTCACAACAGCCAAGATTTGGAAGCAACCAAAATGTCTATCAACAAATAAATGGATAAAGAAAATCTACTATCTACTACACAATGGTGTAGTATTCAGACATAAAAAAAGAATGAGTTCCTGTCATTTGCAACAACATGGATGGAACTGGAGGTCATTATGTTAAATGAAGTAAGATAGGCACAGAAAGATCAACAGCTCATATTCTCACTTATTTGTGGGATCTAAACATCAAAACAATTGAACTCATGGAGATAGAGAGTGGAAGCATGATTACAAAATGCTGGGAAGGGTGGTGGGAAGGTGGAGATGATTAATAAGTACAAAAAATAGAAAGACTGAATAAGACCTAGTATTTGATAGCACAACAAGGTAACTATAATCAATAATAATTTAATTGTACATGTTTAAAGAATACTAAAGAGTGTCACTGGATTGTTTGTAACACAAAGGATAAATGCTGGAGGGGATGGATAAACCATTTTCCATTACGTGATTGTTAGGTATTACATGCCAGTATCAAAATATCTCATGGACCTCATAAATACATAAACCTATCATGTACCACGAAAATTAAAAGTTAATAAATTAATAAAAATAAATTTCAACAATCAAAAAAAGAAAAGTAAATAAGTAATATATCTCGGTTCTTAATTGAATTTTTTTTTTTAATTTTTATAAAGGAATCTCACATTGTCTCTTTGGCAGGAGTATAGCAGTGCAATCTTGGCACACTGCAACCCCCTGCTTCCCAGTTTCAAGTGATTATTCTGCCTCAGCTTCTTGATTAGCTGAAATTACACGTGAGCGCCACCACACCTGATAGGGTTTCACCATATTGGCCAGGCCTGTCTCAAGCTCCTGGCTTCAAGTATGATGCCTGCCTTGGCCTCCAAAAGTGCTGAAATTACAGGCATGAGTCACCATGCCTGGACCTTGATTGAATTTCTAATTGAGAAAACATCCTTCTTGCAAAAACGTATTTTTATATCATCTTTTTGATGACTTTGTTTGTATGTCTCATAATTCAAGAAAAATAACAATTTTAATGCATTTTCTTTTTCGGAAAATAAATTTACTTCCATTAATATGTCATTAAAAGAGTACATTAATTTAGAATGTTATTTTTCTTTCAGGTAAAGTTCTCAGGTTTTAGAAATTTCTTCAAAAAATCTAATTTTGGAAATGAATTACATTTATTGATTGTTCTTGGTTTTTTTTAAGTGATTTTTCTTTGGAACAAAATTCAAAATTGTTTCAAGATATAATGAGATGTTTATGTCAAATAAACATAAAACTATTTTCTTGAGAATACATCTTTTTCTTAACATATGTTTTCTACTAATAACATGTGATTTCTTTTTCTAATTTACTAGGAATTAATTGATGTTATTCTCTTCCCTGCTTCAAGTTTAACTGTAATATATAAGAAGTAAAGAACTGCCAGCAGAGCCAGCTCTTCCAGTCTGTAGCTCTCCCATTACCGTCAATCCTGATTTTGATCTACTTATAAGCACTAGCTATTGGCTGTGGAAAGAACCTCAGAAAGATAGTAGACCGTTTGAATGCAATATATTACATAGACAAAGCAGTAACTAGTGAGTTTTTAAATTATAAAGCTGTTTTTCTTCATTAATGTTTACATTGAAAGTCTATTTTTTCATTTAGAAAAAAATTAACCTATGTTTTTTATTTGTTCCTTTGTTATTGATCAACTAGCTTAAATTTTTGTAGCCATCAGATATATATTTAAAACCATTTACTTCAGACAATATTAAATGTAAAAAAATGTATTTCTTAAATGATCCCGTATACTTGCTGTTGGTAACCAAAGGGGGTTTTATTGAATCACACGTTAAAAAATGCTGAAACCTCAGAGTAACAAAAAGCCAAATTTAATGGCACACAAACTTTATGTTTAAAATGTGTGTAATAAAAAGATTTTTATAACCCAAACCTTGAAGTTTTTAAATGTTATTTTAGTTACATTCTAAGAGAGGTATGGCTTTAAAAATCATAATGTGAGAAGAGAACTTTGGAGTGGATTTTATTACTTCTAAATATCCATGTCAGTCCAACAAAGTAAGTAGCAATGTTCAAATCTCACATGGAACTGAAACTCAGGGTGGGAGGCAATATAAGAAAATTAACAAATGATAACAAAATTTAGTTTATTTCAAGAGAAAACTGAGGTTTTAGAATACAATTAACAACAGCATTCTGTACGTATCTTTAATTGATAAATGTGAAATTATATTGATTTATGTTTTTCTCTGTGTGAGCATATTTTTAGCACATTGTAGGAGTTTCGAACTAAACTCACTCTTAAAAGATCAGATCTTTATTTGTCTTGTGGGATATATGTAGAGAGAAGAGTTTCCTTTTCAAAAACACCTTGTATGTTAATTTATTTAACAATTGAATTGACATAGTTATAAATATATTCAAAAGAGATTTTTTTAAACAAACACTTTTCTTTTTAAACAAACAGATGTAATGTCATTAAAATATGGACCTAAAGGGTCTGAAGTTAAAAATCTATAGTGGTCACTTGATTTGTTGTTAATATAAAAATTTAAAGTACGCTTTCAAAGTGGCAGTGTTGATAAATAAGTTGTTGTTAATATTAATGTGTCACTTGATGGAAAGAAGAGTAGGCAGAGTTATTATTTTCATAGTACAAGCACTATTTTTTCTTGTTATCTCAGGTTGTGAAGCACTTTTTCAGGGGGAATATCTGCACTCTGTTAGATCTCACACACCAGAAATATTTGTGGGACGCAAAAAGGCTGGTGCCACCTATCACATGAATTTTGTGATCCAGCAGCCATATATATATTCCACCAGAAACAATGTTCTTGCAATTGAATTCATAGGTAAAAATATAGACAATGATTTTTTGAAGATGAGAAGCAGAACGGTGAGGTAAATTCTAATTACAATTTCTGTTACTGAGTTTGAAGGTTCTATAGCAGCCTACTCTTTTTGTCTCTGAAATTATTGTACTTTAAAATAATTATGTAGGAAGTATGTTTTCATAATATGGCTAAAATCTCTGAGATGCTATGACTGACATATTTATATTATTTGTGTTTCAGAAGCTGTGCTTATTTTTAAAATTCTCTATGTATTTTTCCCAAATGAGACCTTTTTCTGCTAAAGAAACAAATTTGTTCTTCATATTATGCTATGTGAATTTGTAAAAAATATTAATTAAGAATTATCATAACATTGCCAATGAAAAGTATTCATTTTATAATAAAGCAGTTAAGAAGTTAGGTCGGAGGGTGGAGCCAAGATGGCCGAATAGGAACAACTCCGGTCTCCAGGCACCAGCCACGGCGACACAGAGGCTAGTGATTTCGGCACATTTCTGCTTGAGGTACCTGTTTCATCTCACTAGGAGTGCCAAACAGTGGTGCAGGGGATTAGTCGGTAGCTGTGACCTGTAGCGCTGCAGAAAGCCAAAGTAGTGGGCGCAGGTAACTGCCTCCCTCGGGAAGCTTAAGGGGTCAGGGAGTTCCCCTTCCTAGTCAAGAAAGGGGTAACAGGCGGCACCTGGAAAGTCAGGCCAGTCCCATCCCAATAAGCTTTCCCCAACGGGCCTGGAAACGGCACACTAGGAGATTGTATCCGCACCTGGCTCCTGGAGGGCGTTCACGGAGTCTCACCTGAGTGCTAGCACAGCAGTCTGAGATCAAGCTGCAAGGCGGCAGCCAGGCTGGGGAGTGGGCGCTTCACATTGCTCCAGGCTTCGTTTAGGTAAACAAAGCAGCCAGGAAGCTCGAAGTGGGTGCCTCCACCACACTAAGGAGGCCTGTCTGCCTCTGTAGGCTCCACCTCTGGGGGCAGGGCACAGACAAACAAAAGTCTTGGGAATCGCCAGGGCTTAGAAGCGTCCCTGTCTGACTGACAGCTTTGAAGAGAGTAGTGGTTCTCCCAGCACGCAGCTGGAGATCTGAGAACGGACAGACTGCCTCCTAAAGTGGGTCCCTCACCCCTGAGCAGCCTAACTGGGAGGCACCCCAGTAGGGAGAAAGACTGACACCTCAAGGGCTGGGTACTCCTCTGAGACAAAACTTCCAGAGGAACTATCAGACAGCTGAATTTGTGGTCTCATGAAAATCCACTGTTCTGCAGCCACGCTGCTGACACCCAGCCAAACAGGGTCTGGAGTGGACCTCAGTAAACTCAACAGACCTGCAGCTGAGGGTCCTGTGTGGTAGAAGGAAAACTAACAAACAAAAGGACATCCACACCAAAACCCATCTGTACATCACCATCATCAAAGCCCAAAAGTAGATAAAACATAAAGATGGGGAAAAACAGAGCAGAAAAACTGGAAACTCTAAAAAGCAGAGCACCTCTCCTCCTCCAAAGGAACGCAGTTCCTCACCAGCAATGGAACAAAGTCGTACCAGGCACACCTCTGATGAGTTGAGAGAAGAAGGCTTCAGACAATCAAACTACTCTGAGCTACGGGAGGAAATTCAAAACAATAGCAAGAGTTAAAAACTTTGAAAAAAATTAGAAGAATGGATAACTAGAATAACCAATGGAGATATGGGGCTTCAAGGAGATGACGGAGGTGAAAGCCAAGTTTCCGAGAACTACGTGAAGATTGCAGAAGCCCCAGTAGCAGATGCTACCAAATCAAAGAAAGGGTAACGCTGATGGAAGATGAAATGAATGAAAATGAAGCGAGAAGGGAAGTCTAGAGAAAAAAAAGAATAAAAGAAATGAACAAAGCCTCCAAGAAATTTGGGACTACGCGAACAATTCTCAAACCTACGCCTGATTATGTAAAATTCTGAAATGACGTGGGGAGAATGGAACCAAGTTGGAAAACACTCTGCAAGATATTATCCAGGAGAACTTCCCCAATCTAGCAAGGCAGGCCAACATTCAGATTCAGGAAATACAGAGAGGCATACAAGATACTCCTCGAGAAGAGCAACTCCAAGACACATAATTGTCAGATTCACCAAAGTTGAAATGAAGGAAA
The DNA here is from genome assembly GCA_023748175.1 of Hoolock leuconedys. Taxonomy (NCBI): domain Eukaryota; kingdom Metazoa; phylum Chordata; class Mammalia; order Primates; family Hylobatidae; genus Hoolock; species Hoolock leuconedys. The sequence goes on from JAKGGE010000024.1 coordinate 45,960, forward strand.
AATGTTAAGGGCAGCCAGAGAGAAAGGTCGGGTTACCCACAAGGAAGCCCATCAGACTAACAGCTGATCTCTCAGCAGAAACTCTACAAACCAGAAGAGTGGGGGACGATGTTAAGCATTCTTAAAGAAAAGAATTTTCAACCCAGAATTTCCTATCCAGCCAAACTAAGCTTCATAAGTGAAGGAGAAATAAAATACTTTACAGACAAGCAAGCGCTGAGTGATTTTGTCACCACCAGGCCTGCCTAAAGAGCTCCTGAAGGAAGCACTAAACATGGAAAGGAACAACCGGTACCAGCCACTGCAAAACATGCCAAATTGTAAAGACCATCGAGGCTAGGAAGAAACTGCATCAACTAATGAGCAAAATAACCAACTAACATCATAATGACAGGATCAGATTCACACATAACAATATTAACATTAAATGTAAATGGGCTAAATGCTCCAATTAAAAGACACAGACTGGCAAACTGGATAAGGAGTCAGGACCCGTCAGTGTGCTGTATTCAGGAAACCCATCTCACGTGCAGAGATACACACAGACTCAAAATAAAGGGATGGAGGAAGATCTATCAAGAAAATGGAAAACAAAAAAAAAAGGCAGGGGTTGCAATCCTAGTCTCTGACAAAATAGACTTTAAACCAACAAGATCAAAAGAGACAAAGAGCCATTACATAATGGTAAAGGGATCAATTGAACAAGAAGAGCTAACTATCTAAATATATGTGCACCCAACACAGGAGCACCCAGATTCATAAAGCAAGTCCTGAGTGACCTACAAAGGGACTTAAACTCCCACAATAATAATGGGAGATTTTAACACCCCACTGTCAACATTAGACAGATCATGCAGAGACAGAAAGTTAACAAGGATATCCAGGAATTGAACTCAGCTCTAAACAAAGTGGACCTAATAGACATCTACAGAACTCTCCACCCCAAATCAACAGAATATACATTTTTTCAGCACCACACCACACCTATTCCAAAATTGACCACATGGTTGGAGTAAAGCTCTCCTCAGCAAATGTAAAAGAACAGAAATTATAACAAACTGTCTCTCAGACCACAGTGCAATCAAACTAGAACTCAGGTTAAGAAACTCACTCAAAACCGCTCAACTACATGGAAACTGAACAACCTGCTCCTGAATGACTATTGGGTACATAATGAAATGAAGGCAGAAATAAAGATGTTCTTTGAAACCAACGAGAACAAAGACACAACATACCAGAATCTCTGGGACACATTCAAAGCAGTGTGTAGAGGGAAATTTATAGCACTAAATGCCCACAAGAGAAAGCAGGAAAGATCCAAAATTGACACTAACATCACAATTAAAAGAACTAGAAAAGCAGAACAAACACATTCAAAGCTAGCAGAAGGCTAGAAATAACTAAAATCAGAGCAGAACTGAAGGAAATAGAGACACAAAAACCCTTCAAAAATTAATGAATCCAGGAGCTGGTTTTTGAGAAGATCAACAAAATTGATAGACCGCTAGCAAGACTAATAAAGAAGAAAAGAGAGAAGAATCAAATAGATGCAATAAAAAATGAAAAAGGGGATATCACCACCGATCCCACAGAAATACAATCTACCATCAGAGAATACTACAAACACCTCTATGCAAATAAACTAGAAAATCTAGAAGAAATGGATAAATTCCTCGACAAATACACCCTCCCAAGACTAAATCAGGAAGAAGTCGAATCTCTGAATAGACCAATAACAGGTTCTGAAATTGTGGCAATAATCAATAACACCAACCAAAAGAGTCCAGGACCTGATGGATTCAAAGCTGAATTCTACCAGAGGTACAAGAAGGAACTGGTACCATTACTTATGAAACTATTCCAATCGATAGAAAAAGAGGGAATCATACCTAACAAATTTTATGAAGCCAGCATCATCCTGATACCAAAGCCAGTCAGAGAAACAACCAAAAAGAAATTTTAGACCAATATCCTTGATGAACATTGATGCAAAAATCCTCAATAAAATACTGGCAAACCAGATCCAGCAGCACATCAAAAGCTTATACACCACGATCAAGTGGGCTTCATCCCTGGGATGCAAGGCTACAGTTCAACATCATAAATCAATAAATGTAATCCAGCATATAAACAGAACCAAAGACAAAAACCACATGATTATCTCAATAGATGCAGAAAAGGCTTTTGACAAAATTCAACAACCTTTCATGCTAAAACTCTCAATAAATTTGGTATTGATGGGACATATCTCAAAATAATAAGAACTATATCGACAAACCCACAGCCAATATCATACTGAATGGGCAAAAACTGGAAGCATTCCCTCTGAAAACTGGCACAAGACAGGGATGCCCTCTCACCACTCCTATTCAACATAGTGCTGGAAGTTCTGGCCAGAGCAATCAGGCAGGAGAAGGAAATAAAAGAATTATTCAATTAGGAAAAGTCAAACTGTCCCTGTTTGCAGATGACATGATTGTATATCTAGAAAATCCCATTGTCTCAGCCCAAAATCTCCTTAAGCTGATTAGCAACTTCAGCAAAGTCTCAGGATACAAAATCAATGTACAAAAATCGCAAGCATTCTTGTACACCAATCCTGAACAAACAGAGAGCCAAATCATGAGTGAACTCCCATTCACAATTGCTTCAAAGAGAATAAAATACCTAGAATCCAACACAAGGGATGTGAAGGACCTCTTCAAGGAGAACTACAAACCACTGCTCAATGAAATAAAAGAGGATACAAACAAATGGAAGAACATTCCATGCTCATGGGTTGGAAGAATCAATATCGTGAAATGGCCATACTGCCCAAAGTAATTTATAGATTCAATGCCATCCCCATCAAGCTACCAATGACTTTCTTCACAGAATTGGAAAAACTACTTTAAAGTTCATATGGAACCAAAATAGCCCGCGTGCCAAGTCAATCCTAAGCCAAAAGAACAAAGCTGGAGGCATCAGAACTCCCTGACTTCAAACTATACTACAAGGCTACAGTAACCAAAACAGCATGGTACTGGTACCACAACAGAGATATAGATCAATGGAACAGAACAGAGCCCTCAGAAATGATGCCGCATATCTACAACTATCTGATCTTTGACAAACCTGACAAAACAAGAAATGGGGAAAGGATTCTCTATTTAATAAATGGTGCTGGGAAAACTGGCTAGCCATATGTAGAAAGCTGAAACTGGATCCCTTCCTTACACCTTATACAAAATTAAATCAAGATGGATTAGAGACTTAAATGTTAGACCTAAAACCATTAAAATCCTACAAAGAAAACCTAGGCAATACCATTCAGGACATAGGCATGGGCAAGGACTTCATGTCTAAAACACCAAAAGCAATGGCAACAAAAGCCAAAATTGACAAATGGGATCTAATTAAACTAAAGAGCTTCTGCACAGCAAAAGAAACTACCATCAGAGTCAACAGGCAACCTACAGAATGGGAGAAAATTTTTGCAACCTACTCATCTGACAAAGGGCTAATATCCAGAATCTACAATGAACTCAAACAAATTTACAAGAAAAAAACAAACAACCCCATCAAAAAGTGGGCAAAGGACATGAACAGACACTTCTCAAAAGAAGACATTTATGCAGCCAAAAACACATGAAAAAATGCTCATCATCACTGGCCATCAGAGAAATGCAAATCAAAACCACAGTGAGATACCATCTCACACCAGTTAGAATGGCCATCATTAAAAAACAGGAAACAACAGGTGCTGGAGAGGATGTGGAGAAATAGGAACACTTTACACTGTTGGTGGGACAGTAAACTAGTTCAACCATTGTGGAAGTCAGTGTGGCGATTCCTCAGGGATCTCGAACTAGAAATACCATTTGACCCAGCCATCCCATTACTGGGTATATACCCAAGGACTATAAATCATGCTGCTATGGAACCGTACTCCGCGTATGTTTATTGCGGCACTATTCTAATAACAAAGTTGGAACCAGCAAATGTCCAACAACAATAGACTGGATTAAGAAAATGTGGCACATATACACCATGGAATACTATGCAGCCATAAAAATGATGAGTTCCTGTCCTTTGTAGGGACATGGATGAAACAGGAAAACATCAGTCTCAGTAAACGATTGCAAGGACAATAAACCAAACACCGAATGTTCTCACTCATAGGTGGGAATTGAACAATGAGAACTCATGGACACAGGAAGGGGAACATCACATCTGGGGACTGTTGCATTGGGGGTGTGAGACTGCATTAGGAATATACCTAATGCTGAATGACAAGTTAATGGGTGCAGGAAATCAACATGGCACATGGATACATATGTAACAAACCTGCACATTGTGCACATGTACCCTAAAACCTAAAGTATAATAAAAAAAAAATAAAAAAAAATAAAAAAAAAAAGAAGTTAGGTCAGCAGATCACCTATTTAGGATATACCTCCAAATAAGAGAACATGGAATACATAAATTTTGGTAATGGTTATGCTCAAGCTCTTTATTATTATTATTTTACTTTTTTGTATAGATATTGATAGAAAGTAAATTAAAAAATCAGAATAGTTTAACTGCAGTAAATGGTTTTCCTATAATTTCTTCGTTTTTTCTTTTCAGTGGGCACAAGTAGTTTGTCTTTTAGCTACTAGTGTATCAGCACTTATCATTTACAGAAATTACAAAACACACACTTTCTTTCTCTTTCCTAGACCCAGTAAATTGTATCATCCATGCACCGGAGTCAGGGTAGCTTTACTTTTAGTAGAATCTTCTTATATGATATTCACCAATACTTGGTTAACAGCCACTATTGGAAGAAAAATTGGAAGGTAAGTTCTAGTACTATAGTCCATGTTACCCCTGGGGTGTTGAAGTTAACACATATAGAGATGGTTAATCACAACAGCAAGAAGCAATAGTAACAGAATATAAAATTTCAAATTAGATATCTTACCTTTGTACTTGGTTTCTTGTGCTTTACATTGTCTCAGCATTGTACTGTGGCATGTATATCTGCCTTTTTCCTTTTTCTACGTAATGAGCTTCTCCAGGGCAGGAACTGGGTATTGTTTATTTCTTCATCACAAACCTAAGACACAATGAAAAGCATACAGAAACCTCTCAGATACTTGGAAATCAACTGTATTTTTTTCTATGGCTACAATCATGTTTTGACTTTTGGAGCTTCTGTCTATGCTCGCAATCCTTCCACGACTATCGTTAATAGCCATATTTATTGAGTGTTAATAATTCTGATATCCTCATGTAAATAATCTTATGTAATTTGGAAAATACCTTATTCTCAAAAAAGATACTGAATCCTACAAACCCTAAGTAATGTATTCCCCCAAAGTTACTTGTTCCCCCACAGTGGAAGAGAACTAATTTCTCTTCACTACTGCATACTTGACAAAATTTTACTATTTTATATTACCTGCAGTGTATGTTATTTTTTTGCTACTCTTTTATGATAAATTCTCTGTGAACACAGTTATAACAGTCCATGTTTGAAATAAGCAATAATAGTAAAAAAAAAAGAAGTAAATTAAGTGCTTTTAAAATTAGGAGTATAAAAATGTGTATTATTTTATTCAGTAACTTTTGGTAGTTGTTTCAACTTCTTTCATCATATTTATAAACTAGTGCATTACTGATTTTTTTGTCTTTAATGTTGATCCCCAAGATAATTTACTAGAATGTTTTTTATTAATTTGAAGACAAACCAGAGTTAAATAAGACAAGAGATAGAAAATAGCACAATATTAATGTCGTAAGAAAACTTCAAGATATCTTTGTTCATTCAGCCGTTTTCAAACTACAATCATATGTACCCAAAGAATTTTGGCAGCAGTTGAGAGAAATTCTAGTTGAGTGATTATTTCAGTTGTATAAAAACTTCAGTACATTAACTAAACATTACTCAGACAAAAGACTTCATTTAAGGGACGTATATTAAGTGAAATTAGCCAAAAAATATAAAAGACAAGGATTGCATGTTTTTATTCATATCTCAGAAATAACAAAGTTGATCTCATGGAGGTAGAGAATAGAATGACAGATTATTATAGACTGTGAAAGACATTGAGCAAACAAATAAGTGAGTTAGTAAATGGGTAAAAAATACAGTTAGAAGGAAAAGGTTCTAAAGTTTGATTTTATAGGAGGGATACTATAGGAATGAATAATTTATTATAGAGGCAATTTATATATTTATAAAGGCAATTATTTGAATTCATGAGTAGTAAACAGCAATCAATGTCCTGGCCATGTGAACAATAGAAAACTGGACTTTCAAACAGATGCCTGTATGTGATACATGGACTTTCAATGGGCTGAGTCACATCCTGGCATCTACTTAATAGTAAAAATTTAAGGGGTATATTAAAGAAGGACATGTTGATTCCCATTTGAAGAATCCTCTCCAGGATGATTGGGAGGTGATTAGAACCGGGACATCATGATGTATTCACATGAGGTGCAGCAGTAAAGCAGGGATAGAATTAATCTATACATATTTCTCTTGTACTCTCTAAGGAACAGAAATTCCCAAATCTAAGTCTAGGGCTGGAGAGAAATGTAGAATGCAAATAACAATAGGCCAAATTAAAATTGGTTTTAATATTTTAGAATTTCTATTAAAATATGTTAATATTCTTTATCTCAACAAGAAATTAAACTATCAAACATTAAATGTGAAGAACATGTAGAATTATAATCTGCTCTTTTTTACATTTTTCCCATTTTATAATTTTTCTCATTTTAAAAAATAAGGTTTCTGAGCAACTGCTGTAATGTAAGTAATCCCAGCCCTTGGCTACATGAACTTGGTGAGAAGTCCTGCTAAATGTTACAGCACAAGAAAAGCTTTCAAATGATTAACTTGGCCAGGTGCCATGGCTCACCACCTACAATCCCAGCACTTTGGGAGGCCAAGGCAGGTGGATCACGAGGTCAGGAGATCCAGACCACCCTGGCTAAAAAGGTGAAACCCTGTCTCTACCAAAAATACAAAATTAGCCAGGTGTGGTTGTGCATGCCTCTAATCCTAGCTACTTGGGAGGTTGAGGCAGGAGAGCCACTTGAACTCATAGGGTGGGAAGTTGCAGTGAGCCAAGATCACAACCATTGCACTCCAGCCCATGCAACAAGAGTGAAACTCCATCAGAAAAAAAAAGAAAGGAAGGAAGAAAGGAAGGAAGGAAGGAAGGAAGGAAGGAAGGAAGGAAGGAAGGAAGGAAGGAAGGAAAGAAAGAAAGAAAGAAAGAAAGAAAGAAAGAAAGAAAGAAAGAAAGAAAGAGGAAAGGAAGAAAAGAAAGAAAGAAAGAAAGAAGAAAGAAAGAAAGGAAGAAAGAAGGAAAAAAGAAAAGTGCATTACTCACGTTGTGGCTAATCTTTCTAGAATATTTTAATAAAAATATTTGTTTTAATTTAGAAGTGCACAGAAATGGTTTTTATTTATAGTTTTGGTCAGTATTTGTTTTTTAGTAAATTTTGTATGAAAGCCCATAAAATTGTTAATTTTTACTGGATTTTGAGAGATATTAAATAAATTATGCTCTTATTGAAATATCACATATTTTTATGAACTAGGAGAAAGTGGTACCTAATTACAAAGAAAATATCAACAGGGTAAAATAAAACATGACCCCACTTAAAGTATTCTTCTTCTGATTATCTTGCCAAAGCTGTTCTAGATAATTTTTTTCTTAATTTACAGTCACAGCTGATATGTTACAAAATATGTAAGAAAATAATAATTGAAGACCATATTAGTAAAGATGAAAATGAGTTTGAAAAAGAAAAATAAAAACTTTATTTATTTATTTACCTATTGATACATAAAGCCTGTTGGATGAGGATACAATGGAGCATATTCTGTTGGAGAGGACTTATGCTCATCTAAGGCATCTTGGTCATTTCTAAATATTTTAAAATTCTAAATATTTAAAAGGACTGATTTATTTCATTATAAAATAAATTTATACCGTATATTTAATTTTCTTCATTTAGAATAAACTGATAAGAAGTGCAAAAAAGCTGGCATCTTTAACATCTTTACAATTCCTGCAAATGATTTGTAACTCAGGTAAAAAATCTGAATTATTTTAGCTACATAATTTCTAGACCATTTCACACAAGTTGTTTCCAAAGGGAAACTTACTTTTTAAGACCAAACAAACCAATGCTAACCATTTAATAAAATAAATATTTTTAGGGGCAATATTAATACATAAAAGTTAACTTACACATTTAAAAATTATTTCTCTTTTTTTATTTGTTTATCTGCTGCCCTTTGGGGGCCTCCCCCTGCCCACTCATCTAGACAAAGTTTGCAAGCTTTTACAAATGTCATCCTAGCACTATTTGATCTTTCTAAGAAATAACAATTTGATGTTTTATTGATTTTTACTACAGGACACCAATTTTTTAGGCACATTGAATTGTTTCTAGTATATGGTCTTCTTTCAAGTTTCTATATCCACTAAACGAGTCAATTTTCTTTTCTTTTCTTTTCCTTTCCTTCCTTCCTTTCCTTTCCTTCCCTTTCCGCTCCTTTCCTTTCTTTTCCTTTCCTTTCATCTCTTTTCTTTTCTTTCCTTTTTTTTCCATGTGAAAGTGCAAACACAGTCCTTCACTTCCACAAATTGTGCAGTTGAGTTTCCCACATTTGGGGAAATCGCAGGAGTCAGCACATCCGGAATGCAATAGATCAGCCTCGCCCTGGGAAAGCCACCTTCGTGATCACAGTATCTCCCCCGGCAGAAGTTTCCATTTTCTTTTTAAGACTTCCATTATCCTTTGAAAGAAAGTACAACTATAAATACAATAAAATTTAGAATAATTTTCAGTATCATTTAAATCATCCATGACTATTGTCTTCTAAAAAAACTTCTTGATTTTGACACAGGCTTCTACAAAATTGTAAGAAAAAACACTATGGTAAACAATGAAACAACTGCTAAATAAAGCTACCATACATTTTATGCACTGATATGCTCATTTTTGATAGTGACTCTTAGAGCATTCTGTTATATCTAACAGTCATTATCGGTCTTCTGGAATTTTATTGTGTTCACTATGGGCTTTAAAAGTAAACAGATGAAAATAATTTGTAATACCTAGTAGTAGCTAATATTTTATTCACTAATATGTGTCATTCAGAACAAGTTTTTGAGGTAAACTAATTAATATTAGAGTTAGTTTCCTAGGCAGGTAGCATTAGTAAATCCATTTAACAAATAAAAAAATCAATTACAGTTAGGAGAAATAATTTGCCAAATATTACAGATTTAGCCAGTTGAGGAGCTGGCTAGCAATCTGACTCAAACATCTGACCTCCTGGCGTATTACCGGTTTAAAATGTTTTGGCTAAATATACTATCCATGCATTACTACAAGTGAATTAAAAACAGTAATGCTATGTTACTTTTTATAGCTCTATTTTTTATTTGGATTGTGTTCTGTGGCCCAGGCTGGACTGCAGTGGCATGATGATAGCACATAGCTCAATCAGTCCTCACACTCCAGGGTTCAAGTAATACTCCTGCCTCAGCCTTCCAACTACTTGGGATTACAAAAATGAACCACCATATCCAAATCTCCTCATTATTTTTACTAAAGATGAACAGCCTTTTAAGACTACCTTTTCTTAAAAAAAAAAAAAGAAAAAACTTGCTTGATGTTCACTCATTTTCCAGAGACAACATTTTAGAATGTAAAGCAAGAATCCCACGATTATAAAACAGGGATATAAATTGGCAGTACAGAATTGATTTCAATTCTAATAGTACAAGAACACACTCATGATGGGTAAAGCAACTTACAATGGCAATAATAAAATTTGCCTGATTTGCTAATGATCAGTCATTTTGTTTCAGGGCTAGCTAAATTACAACATATTTACACTGTCAATTGTTTACTGTTCTTAGGAGTCCAATCTAAAATTGCAAAAAAAAAGAATGACTTCTGTGTTTTTTGTCATTACGATGACAAATAAATAAAATTGCTTTTTTCTCTCTGCCATGTATCTTACTTAAATTAATAATATTATATTCCAAGTCAAAGACCAGGTTTTTTGTTTTTGCCATGGGAGCATTTATAATATAAATTTCTTTTGAAAAAGGTAATTTTTGTAATCTAATTATTTCAGTACAATAACAAGGATAGGTTTCTTGTAACACTTACAGTACACATTTCATTATCTTATTCTCTTAAAAATTATAATAAAGTGAAAATCATTTCATCTGCCACATTATCAATAGTATCAAATGTTTTCATGTGCAATTTGGATTAATATTATCTTTGCCTAAATTTTTATCTGCTGCCTTGAACAGTGGTTGGTACACAGCAGATGTTGATACATATCTGTTGAATACTGCCTATTGAATAGAATAAGTATTTGTTACACAATACATTTCAAGCTAATCTTTATAAGGAGAATAATAAATTCCTACATAAAACCCACATTAATCCACATCCACTATTTTACACATTAACCCAACATGGATACCTTTACTGTAATTGCTTCCTTGGATGAGATGAGGCTAAGATGTGATTTAGCCTTACTTTAGAGCAAATACGACAATTTACATAATAAACAATATATGACTACAAACTATTTTTAAAATGGTATAAATTAAATACCATTGATAGGAACTCTTAATGTCGTTATACAACATTAATTAATCCACTTGAAATCTATGATGGTGGACCAATGAACAATTAGAAAATTTTAATTCTTAAAATCTAATTTTTTCAGTTCTTCAAAATTTAAGATTATCATTTGCTTTTAATCATTGTGTTCTACAGCTTTATAATAACTTTAATTTATTATCAGATTTTTAGCATGCTTATTATAATGTCTATTACATGAAAATTTGTGTTTTTGTGTGTGTGGGCATGTGTGTATAGAGTTTCCAGATATATAATATGATTGTTTCTAGAATCCTATAACAATAAAACTTTGAATCTCCTGGTGGAGTTGTGCAACTAATTCTGGTGCAATTCTTAGGCTTATTTTAAGGCAAATGACACAACTAAGAATACTAGAGGAATGCTAAAGATTCTTTTTTAGCATAACCACAGTTTTTTAAATTATGGTTTTTCTCAAAACCAGGCTTGCCAGTATGGTGAAACCCCATCTCTTCTAAACATTAGCCAGCTGTGGTGGCATGTGCTTGTAATGCCAGCTACGGAGGCTTATGCAGAAAACTGCTTGAACCCAGGATGCGGAGGTTTCAGTGAGCCGAGATTGTGCTCCTGCACTCCAGCCTGGGTGACAGAACGAGACTCTCTCTCTCTCAAAAAAAAAAAAAAAAAAAAAGAAACTATTCTTCTTATATACTAATTTATACTACTTAGAGGCTATGGACTGCTTTTAGATAACTTAATGTTATCTACCATGTTAACATTAACTTTTTTTAAAAAATGTTTCCATTCTAAGGCATTTCCTTTCTCTGGCTTTTTCATTATTACATTTGTAGTAACACATGTATCCTTTTAGATGATTTCAAATTCTGGACATATATATCCAATTCCCCATTACAGTTTTTTATTTGGTTTCCCATATGTTTCTAAAATGCAATCCACTCAAAGAGATTCTCTTTTTTCTATCAGTAAATTGCATTACTATTCCTTCAGCTTATCAAATCACATCCCGGACGTAGGCGTTAACATCTCTTTTCCTGCTCCACTTCCTCAAATATCCAATTACCGATGCCTGACTATACTAACTAATAAAGAGCTAATAAATCTGTCCACACATATGTTCGGCATTGTCAGTTTTTCTAATATAGAGCACCCACAGTGTTTTTCTACAGAAAATTTTGAATACTTCCTTACTGTTGTATATTGTGAAACTGTCTATGCTATAGCCAGTGAGATGTTACTAATTTATGCCTTTTGTGATTCTCTAATGGTTTATCGAGTCACACTGAATATCTCACATATATACTAAAAAAGCCAAGTTATGTCAATACTAAGTGTGTACCCACTAGCTACTTAGAAAAAATATTAATAAAGCAACCCTTTTCAACTGCAAGTGCTTTTTACTCTCCACATCTAAGACACATACTCCCTACCATAGGCAGCAGAGCCCTTTGTATTTTTCTTGTTTATTACAATGCTTTGTATCCCACCGGGACTGTTTATTCAGTCGTGTATTTTCAAAATGAAAATTAAGAGGGATTCAAAATACTTTATCTGAAATTCAAAAAGCCCAATTAAGCAAGGCTTTTAAAAATAAGATTGGTATGTAACTCAATTTCTGTTGTAATAAAGACTTAATTGAGGGGAAGCTATTTAAGTCTTCACCCTTAAAGGGAATATTCATTTCTCTTCATAGAACCATTAGTATGTTTGATTCTTGGGAACTTTTGGGGCTTTACAGGGAATGGTAAACGATGTGATGCAAATGTGTTGACTCAGTTTTCTTAAATTTTAAAAATTCCTAAAATCTAAAACACACTGCCTAAGTGCCTTAAGATGTATAAATGTATAATGAACTTTCTCAATTAAAATTAAACTTAGGTTATATTATAAGCCAATCATGTGTTTTGTATGAGCAACTAAAATCTCAAGTTAAATTGTGTAAGACAAAATTTTGTGAGTTCTTAAGTATGATACTTTTACATTCAAAATAAATATTGTGTTTATGTTTGTATAATACATGCTCTACTAAAAGTATCCCAGTGTCTCAGATGTAGTCAGGCAAGTCTGAGAAAAAGAAAGCACAGAGATGGTCAGAGCAGCAAGAGTAAAGGGTAAAATTTATTTCCTCTTCAAGGTAAATATTAATAATACAAATAACACTTTCATTACAGGAATGTATGACCATAGAACTTAATTTTGATAGGAAAATATTTGTAATTTTAACAAGTTACTTAAAATGATCTGCTAATTGTCTGAGTCATTCATATAAATATGACCTAATATGTATCAATATCACTGAGATATCATCTAGTAATTAAATTTTAAATATATCCATAAATTAGTAATTTTGAAATGTTGCACTAACATTGAAAACAGTACAAATATTTTTGTTGTACATTTCTGACAATCTATCCATGCCTTTAGTACTACTGTGCAATAGGTTGATGTGAGGAAAATCAGGCTACCCTAAGAGACATTTACTTAAAACTGAATTTCTTAATTTATGCTGGTATCAACAAAAAATTTAAGTAAATTATTTATTTACATTGTCACTAAATTTCTTTACTTTATTTTAACAAAAACATACATACATGCAAAGCTTCTCATAGATGTCATTTTTAAACCTGCCAAGCAAAACCACCAACTGGGATCCCTTAAGGATATGGATTCCTTTTCCAAGTTCTAGAAATTCTGATTTCTAGAAGGATATGTGTAGGATATGACCTGGAAGCCAGTACTTTTCAAAAAGCAACATTAAGAGATAACATCGACTGGGCACGGTGACTCAAGTCTGTAATCACAGCACTTTGGGAGGCCGAGATGTGCAGATCACAAACTCAGGAGATCGAGACCATCTTGGCCAACATGGTGAAACACCGTCTCTACAAAATACAGATATATATATATATATTTAACCAGGTGTGGTGGTACACCTGTAGTCCCAGCTTCTAGGGAGGCTAAGCCTGAGGAATCTCTTGAACACAGGAGGCGGAGATTGCAGTGAGCCAAGATCTTGTCCTTGCACTCCAGCCTGGACACAGAGCTAGACTCCATCTCAAAAATAAATAAGTAAATAAAATAAAAGAGAGAGAAAGATGACATCAATCAGGCACAATATCTAATCTTAAAGATTACCAGAAAAATGAAACAAATGCATAAATAACCTGAGAATACGTGAAATACATTAAAGTTACACAGATTTGCTATGTATTTATATATATATGCATATACGTATATGGAATATTGCCTGTACTTTAGGACACATTACATGTTATAACTTGATGAAAATATGATTCTCATTTTATATTTAAAAATATAAACATCATTGATAGATCATTATGAAAATGTCTTACCTAAACTGGCATATGTTACAAACAAGTAAATATATTTCTGTAAATAAAATCCCTATGATCTGAATCTTTTCTTCTCAGGAGATCAAATACTCCTCTTAGTAACTGATCACTCTCAAGTTGTTATATTTCTGTGAAAAATAAGTGTTCATTGGTGTAGTAGAATCAAGATTACAAGACAGCTTCTATTTGAATATAAAGAATCCTGTTCTTATAAAGAGCAAACATCTCTCAAAGAAAATTATTAAATACCATCCTCTTTGAGAGGGAAAATAAAGAGCTATTGTAAATTTTATCATAGATTTTGTATGCTGCCATAATTAAAACAAAAACAACAACAACACTTGCACAACTTCAATAGAATAATTTAAGCCATTTAGTTATTTATATTATCACTAATTTTAATTTTACGTTACATTTTTTTACTAAAGTACATTTCAATTTAACCATTTATAACGTAAATTTAAAAATATATAACCCTTAGGGATTTCCTAAATAACTGTGAATATTTGATACACAAAATAATTTAATCTTGTTTTCAGAGGGGCTGAGAAATCACTATTCATTGCCATAAAATAATTTTTAAAACTCACCGGTGTTATAATGCATGTAAGAATGCATTTGTGTATCGCAAATACATCAAAGAGTTATATAAATTTGCTGATTTGAATTTGCAGACAACAGAATTTGCTTCTAATTATATAATTACTCCAAAAACAAAAACAAAACTAATAGCTGTGCAATTACCTGACTAGCAAGTGATAGAGGAGCACCTTCATCTTGAACAAATACTGACACATAAACTTCCAGCTCTCTTTTTAGCCCATGCATTTCAAGGAAATCACTTCTCTACTTACTACAAATAATAAGCACATTCCTTTCCCTTCAGGTGCACTAAGATAGGGAAGTTAGAAGCAGACATGGGGGATATGCCTACAACTCCAGAAAGATGTATGAAAAAAGGTATATAATACTCTCTGTCAGAAAACCACAAAAAAGAGACACAGAGGCAGTCAAAGCCTCTGATAAGCTCTGTGATACTGAATCATGAAAAACTCTTAGTCTGTTAACAGAGTGTGGCTCTGACTTAACCTGACCAGCACCCCTCTCACGTTGACTCAAAATAAACCTGTCCCTGTTGACTGTCAAGCTCCCCTTCAGGATTCTCTTCTCTTTATTCAATTCTTACATTTGGTGCTGAAACCCAGGACCAGTATTGGTGGCAGAGGCTCCCTTACATCCCAGGAAGCTGTGGGCAATGGCACCTTATCCTAAGGAGACTCCTGGATCCTGAGAGTCTCTGGCCACCTGCCCTATCTTTTCTCTTATTTTACTCTTGAAGCGATTTGTGTGAGAAGGACAACTGAGCTGAAGGGAACTGCAAGTCTCTGGCCAGGGCCCTAAAGCCCTCAAGTCTCAGGAATCCACCTCTGACACTGGCTCCCTCTTTCCTCTTCTATCTCTCTCTCTCTCTCTCTCTCTCTCATTGTCTTGCTCTCTCTTCCTCATGTGGCTCCAGTCTGAGAGAGTCCGTTTGCCAATTCCAACTGGAACATCCAATATACAACATTAATTCAGCCATCTGGTAAGATTTACCTTTCCTTGCCTTTCTCCTGGTACCAGAGAAAGTCCAGACTGCTGTCCACTTCCTAGAAGGACTAATGGGACTAAGCTCAAGGAAACCCTGGGGACACACAGTGCTTTCTCAGCATAACTGTCCTCTTTCAGAAAGAGGATTCAAGGTCTCTGTCTATTGTCTGGAAACATCGAGAACAAAACAGATGCTTTTCAAAATACCTTTATAGCAAATGCAGCTTCCAAGAAAGGTCAATAATTAAGTATGTGACAGTACAAATGTATCATTCAGTTGTACCCATAGGAAAGGTTTAGTATTACTGACATTTACAAGAAAAACAGACAAACAAAAAAATTTAACAGGTTTTACCTTAAAAGTTGAAAATTGCTAAAAGTTACATTATAATATGGAATTGAAAGTGCTAAATACAAATTTTCTTGCAAGGTGTATAAAAACAGTAAAAAGTTAAAAGTTGCAAGAAGACATAAAAATGTACATTTTGATTAAAAATTATAAAATTGGTGTGGGCAGAAACTGAGCTAGCTTGAAGAGATTTTTTTTTTTTCATACCCCAGTGGCACCAGAAATGTCAGAAAGAAAGAACCATTCACTCCCTTGAAAGGGGGATGAAGCGAGGGAGCCAAGTTGTCTAGCTCAGTGGATGTCACCCCTATGGAGCCCAGCAAACTAAAATCCACTGTCTTGAAATTCTCGCTGCCAGTGCAGTAGTCTAAAGTCAACCTGGGTGCTTGAGATTGGTGAGGAAAGGGGCGGCCACCAATTACTGAGGCTTGAGTAGGTAGTTTTCCCTTCACAGTGTAAACAAAGCCACTGGGAAGTCACCGCAGCTCAGCAAAGCTGCTGTAGCCAGCCTGCTTCCCTAGATTCCTCCTCTCCGATCAGGGCATCTCTGAAAGAATGGCAGCAGCCGCAGTTAGGGGCTTCTAGATAAAACTTCCAGGCTCACTGAAACCATAAAGACCCCTGCAGGGAAAGTGTGGCTGTAGGAGCAGCTTCAGCAGACTTAAACCTTCCTGCCTGCTGGCTAGGAAGAGAGCTGCAGATCTCCAAAAGACTGCCTTCTCAAGTGGGTCCATGAAGCTCATGCCTATTGACTGGGAGACTCCTCCCAGCGGGGATCGAAAAAAACATCACAGAGGAGTGCTCTGGCTGGCACCTGGCAGGTGCCCCTCTGGGATGAAGCTTTCAGAGGAAGGAACAGGCAGCAATCTTTGCTTTTCTGCATCCTCTGATAGTGATATACAGGCAAAAATGGTCAGAAGTGGACCTCCAGCAAAGTCCAGCACACTTGCAGCAGAAGGGCCTGATTGATAGAAGGAAAACTAACAACAGAAAGGCATAGTATCAACATCTACTAAAAGGATTTACTCTCTATATAGGAATATATATAAATATATATATGTATATTATACTCAGGTTTTATTTTATATATATGTATATATATATATGTATATATATATATTTATATATGTGTGTGTATATATATATATATATATTCAAAGGTCACCAACATCAAAGAACAAATGTACATAAATGAAGAAAGATGAAAAAAGAAATCACAAAAAGGCTGAAAATTCCAAAAACAAGAACACCTCTTCTCCTCCAAAGGATCACAACTCCTTGCCAGCAAGAAAACAAAACTGAATAGAGAATGAGTTTGAGGAATTACAGAAGTAGGTTTCAGAAAGTGGGTAATAACAAACTCTTCCGAGCAAGAAAGAATTTTCTAACCCAATGCCAGGAAGCTAAGAACCTCAAGAAAAGGTCAGGGGAATTGCTAACTGGAATAATGAGTTCCATAAATAACATGATGGAACTGAAAAACACAGCACAAAGACTGCATGAAGCATACACAAGTATCAATAGCCAAATCGATGAAATGGAAGAAAGGATATCAAAGACTGAAAGATCAATTTAATGAAATGAAGCATGAAGAAAAGGTTAGAGAATAAGGAATAAAAAGGAACAAACAACGTCTCCAAGACATATGAGACTATGTGAAAAGACTAAATCTACTTTGCTTGTTTGTTTGTTTGTTTGTTTGTTTGTTTGAGATGGAGTCTTGCTCTATCGCCCAAGCTGGAGTGCAGGGGTGCGATCTCGGCTCTCTGCAACCTCCTCTTCCCAGATTCAAGGGATTCTCCTGCTTCAGCCTTCTGAGTAGCTTGGATTAAAGGCATGCACCACCATGTCAGTGTAAGTTTTGTAATTTTAGGAGAGACAGAGTTTCGCCATATTGCCAAAGCTGGTCTTTAACTCCTGGCCTCAAGTGATCTGCAGACCTCAGCCTCTCAAAGTGCTGAGATTAGGGTCATGAGCTACCATGTCCAGCCCAATTTCAACTTGTTCTATACAATGTTTGTGACATCCTTCACCTTCCCTTCACCCACAAAATGACTATTATTTAGAATTCCAATATATAATGCAAATAAAGCAACTGTCATAACCGACATACCTGCATTGGTATTAGTGTGTATTCGTGGTCTGCTCGATTTTTTTATTGCTTTAAATAGGGGCCTTTGAAGAATCTCCAAGGAACACTTGTCCCAGAGACCCTGAGGAGGTAGCTACTCAGAATTAGATGATAGATTACATTGGGAAATTGAACCCAAAAAGAGAACCTAGGATAGTTTCCAAATGTCTAGCTGAGGGGAACAAACAGAATGTGGCCTCTCTTCTAAGATGCCCTGATCCCAATCTGTAAAACTTGTGAGTATGTCAGGGTTCATGGCAAAGATAAATTAAGGTTGCTCATCAGTTGGCCTTAAGATAGGAAGATTGCCCAGGATCATCCAGCTTGATCAATGCCATTAAAATGGTCTTAAATGTAGAAGATGGAAGCAAAAGAGGAAGGTCAGGGAGAAGTCACAGAAGAACGGAAAAGCAATGCGATGTTGATGGGGCTGCAGATAAGGAATGCAGGAGGCCCCTAGAAGCTAGAAAGTACAAGGAAACAAATTCTCCTCTAGAGCATCCAAGAGGAACACAGTCCTGCGCACACTTAGATTGTAGCCCAACAAGTACCTGTGTTGCACTCCTATGCTACAGAAGTGTAAGATGATACACTTGTCTAACCCACTAAATTTGTAATAATTTGTTACAGTGGCAGTAGGAAACTAAAATAGGCCAAAGCCAGAAAAACCTGCAGATATGAGAGAAAAGGAAGGAAACTCAAGGAAGTGTCAGCAAATGAGTAGAAGGCACATTCTCTTAAGAGCCTGGGGACAAAGGTAGTTCATCTGACAGGGGCATGGGTTTCAAAGCACTGTAGATAAATTGTTGCATAGATGCAATGAGGCATCAAGGTGAAGACATCTGCAGCAATATGGAAATGAGAGTGTAAGAAAGGGGTGGTTCCTCTCCACTGTGTATCCCCACCACTAATAAAGAAATTGGTACACAGCAAGTGTTCAATGCTTGCAGAATGGTACTGGAGGGTAGTGGCACAGCCTGCAGCATAGACAGTGTTGAAATGCAGGTACGACAGACATGGCAAGATTTCAGTGTTAAGTAGACTCAACAGTGCAAGGAGCCTTCTGAAACTTCCCATGCTGATGTCTCAGGGGTTTCAGAGGCCCCATGATGAAGTTTATGTTCAGGTCATCGACAGCAACTTTGTGAGAAGTTGCTGAAGTTTTTTAAGTTTCCTATGAAGAAATCCTGCATAACAAGAAACTGGGCTTGTTGGCTGATGAGAGGGAGCCAGGACCCTTATTTGTGATGGAAACAGCAGCTGTCCCTGATAGGTAGGGCAACCTGGTCTTTGACAGGGAGAAGTCCAAAGAAATCAACTTGGTGGTATGAGGAAATCTCTCAATAACTTAAATTTAAGGAGTCTACATACACTAACTAGTAATCAGCATAAGCATGGGACCAGACATCAGTGAGTCTAGAATCAAAAAGCTAAAAGGTCTCCAGTGAGTGGAAGTATGACACACACATACACACACACACACACACACACACACACACACATATATATAATCAAGCTTTGGGGTTGACTGTAACTTAGTCTACCTCAGCATTTAAATCAATAACTTGAATGAAGACAACTTATCACATTCAAAAATAACACCAAGAGTTTATTTATTAGAATTCATTAGAAGGCAGAAGTTAGGATTCAAAATGATCCCTGTGGCTAAGGGAGTTGGGTGAAATTAACAAGATAGAAGTTAAGCAAATAGGAAAGAAAGCCCTGTACTTTGGATTAGAAACCAACTGTAGAACAATAGGACAAGGGAAACCTAGTTTGAGAACAGTTCACCTACATCCAGAAAAGTGTTAACTTACTGCAAGCTCTGTAAGATGTAAAAGTCTGAGAGTTTGGTCAAAAAGCTAATGCAGTTCTAGGTGGTATTAAGAGCAAGATTGGGGAGAATGTTCATGCCCTCTTAGGAGAAGAAAGTGAGTTCTGGGAATCATATCATCTTTGTGGAAGAAACTCATTTCTGGAAATCTATTGTAAATTAATCCATAACTCTGACCTGTGTGTGTTATAGGTGAGGGGAGGGCAAGATTTATGCTAGGGAAAGCTCTGGAAAGAGGACAAAAGCAACTGAAGGAAATGAGGATGTTTAAATGGTGCCGAGAGGACCTTTTCGGGGTGGAAGGAGAACAGGGTGTGACATAGTCCTATCTTTAAATAAAATAAGCTGTCTAATGGTAAAGGAATTTGGCTTGGAATGGCAAATGAGTTTCCTCTCAAGAGTGAAATCTAATCAGCTGGTATTGACTGCCATGAACTGGGGCTGAGAAATTTTCTGAGACTAAATGTGGAAAGAAAAGGGGAAGAATGCTTTGTAGAAAAGAATGTAAGAAAGAATGCTGTGATCAATTATCTTTGTCTCCTATGGATTTTGGGAAGTGCAGTGCCTACATGAGGCTGAACTCGACAGACTTATTCCAATCTGTTCCACAGGTCAAGCCCAGGGCTGCTCATTTGAAGTCACTGAAAACTACAATCTAATGGGTGGCTAGAACGCCACCAGTATCAGAGTGAGAGGATGACTAATGAACTTGGAAGTCCCTGCTCTTAGTTTAATTTGCAGGAAAATGCACGATAAAACTCATGGACTCTTGTTCCAAACACATCCCTTTTTGTAGCTGGCCTCTGTAGAGACTCTATAGAAGAACTTCTGGAAAAACTGTTCATTCCTGCCAACAGCAGTGTTTTCAGTCATCCGATAGACCTGGGTCACTGATCTGGCATGGTTACATGTCTATTGCAATAAGGAGGGGCAGTTTGAACACTGTTGATAGGTCTCTGTGACATTTTTCTATTAATATTATAAGCAATTATCCCCCCTTTGGGAGAAGTTATGCTAGTTTTTGAAGAACATTTTATCTAATTGTATTCATATATTCAACTGTGTGATCAAAAGTGGGAGTGGGGTCTTCAGACACAATCTTTTTATTTACTCGTTTGCTGTTGTTGCCCATGCTAGAGTACAATGGCGTGATCTCAACTAACTGCAACCTGTGCTTTCCCGGATCAAGTGATTCTTCTGCTTCAGACTCCCAGAGAGCTTGGATTACAGATGTATGCCACCACACCTCGCTAATTTTTTGTATTTTTAGTGGAAACCAGGTTTCACCATGTTAGCCAGGCTTGTCTGGAACTCCTGACCTCGGTGATCCTTGAGCCTCAGCATCCCGAAGTGCTGGGATTACAGGCATGACCCACCACGCCTGGCCGATTATTATTACTTTTTTATACAGCGGACTGGTGATACTACCTAACAACATTTAAAAGCTATCAACATATTTTTAGAACACTGCTTTCATCATTTCATTATCTCATTCAAAAGCCTGGATGCATCTCAACTACAGGATCATGTACTGGTATTCAAAGCAGACTCCCACATTTGTCATGTCTTTTCTCAGCCCTATTGTTCCACCTCCACTAGAGTTTAGTTGTTTATGTTTTTTTCTTCCCCAAATCCACTTTGTCTGTATCCACTTCAGAGCTACTATTATTTCTCTCATCCTGCCTGGAATGTTCTCCCTGATACTGCCTGCATCCCCTACCTATTTTTTAAAATCTAACTAAGTCTCTCCTCCTCAATTATTTCCACCAAAAACCTACTGGTTCTCCACTTCCTAAGAAGTCCTGTCACTCATACTGCCTCTTAAAGACTTTAAGTTTCTCACAGCCAGTGATCAAAATTCATTGTACATGTCTTCAATGCTGTGGACAAAGCTGAAACTGATCCAATTTTGTCCTCACGGGACTTAGATACTTTTTCAGGCTTATATTCCCAGCATACAACTCTGGACTCAGGGTAGATTCCTTACTGCCCCCAGAAGGTCCTGGATTTTTGTTTGTTTGTTTGTTTTTTATTACTTTTACTCATTTTTCCCCATCCCTGTGATGCTCTTCTTTTGGCCCACCACCCAAATCCTATGCATCAAGACCCTGAAGAGTTTACACTTTTTCCAAGAGATGATCTGGATCACTTCCATATTCAACCACCTCCCCTCTAAACTCATTACTCAATATATCTATATATCTATCTATATATAGATAGATATAATATATATTATATATATTATATAAGATCATATATCTTATATAATATATATGTATGTATGTGTGTGTGTGTGTATATATATATATATATATATATATATGAGCTCTTCCTCAATTATCTGGCTGTAACGTAACGTGTTCATTATTGCTTCTGAGAGGGTTGGCTCCTTTTCTTTTTCATTACATGTAGCCATCATGAGGTCAGGCTTGCCTTTCCTCACAATACACAATGGTGGTTACTGAAAAACATTTAGCTCTGTGGATCTCAGCCCTGAGCCATCTTGCTTCCAAGAGGTCATCTGGCAATGTCTGGAGACACTTTTGGTTGTCTCGCTTGGAAGAGAAGGTACTATTGACAAAATAGAGACCAAGGATACCGCTAAATCTACAAAGCACAGGACAGCCTCCCAAAACAAAGAATCTGCTAGCTCCAAAAGGTAACAGTGGCTCCATTAAGAAACCCGGGATCAACTGAATATTTGGCTGTTAACCACCAAAACAAAGACCCCAAGAGGGCAGAAATTGCAGCTGGAAGTTCTCAGTGAATGGATGAGCCGGTCGGGGCGTGGCAGGTCTGATTGGGCTACCCGAGGGAGGAATGGAGATAGAGGCACCAGCCTGCGCCGTCAGGCAGGGCCAGTGAAGTCCCACAGGGATTCAAAATGCCGGTTTCGACTCACTCCATCCTCTACCTGAAGCGACAGACCAAGGAGGGAAAGGCAGTCTCAGTTCCGCTGTGAAGACCCCCCACCGGGCTGCTTCAGCCAAGTTCCTCGGGGGCAGATTTTTGGATACCCTGGATGTGCTCCTTCGAATTGTGGGTGGAGATTCTGGCCGGTGCTAGGCAACCAAATGCATGTGCCATGTATCTTCAGACCAGGAAGACTGTACTAAGTAGGTCCCCAAGAGGGGCAGGATGCGATGTGACGGCTGTAATCTCACGTTTTTCAGTCTTTCACCTTCCCTCTAGCCCCCAAGTAACCTGTAACTATTTTGTCTTCTAATCCAACTTGCTCCCCATTTCTGTTGAGTCAAGATGAGCTGCGCAAAAAGCTACACAAAACGTTGATGCATGTGGGGGTACTGGGCACACTCAAACTGTCGGATTTAAGTTTATCTGTTCCATAAGTTTTAGAAGTCTAACCTGTAAGAGGTAGTTTACATTTATATTCATCCAATGTTTGGGTTTCAAAACTCTACCCTGAAACATTACAGTCTCTTTGAAACCATTGAGAAAATGTTGCATTTGAGTCAACTTAAAGGAGAATGTTCAAATAATTAATTGAGCTGCCAATAAGATAGGAGCAGAAAGCATTTATATAATGAACACATTTTAGTAAGAATAGGCCTCTTTTATAAATCTGGCTTACAGGTTCCTAAACTAACAAGTGGGTTTGTAATGTGTTTTGATGTGGGACATTGGCAACATATAGAAAAAACTAGTGTTCTGTTTTAATAGTTTAATTGGAGAATGAACACTTTCATCTTTAAACTACATTGATATGCCTGAATATTTCATTTGAGCAGCAAATATCTGTTAGTATACTTTATATTTGGATTAACAGTTAGGAAGAGGATTAGCTCAACGTGTTTTCATTGCAATATGCATTTCATAAGCATATTTTACACTTAAAATATGTAGATATATCCTGTGCATATAGCCTTTTTAAATTTAAGTTACATGGTGTGAGCATTTCTCTGTTTCCTTAAAAGTTTCTTGAAATCCTCATTTTTAGTGGCAACAGTCTTATCTTTGGATATTTTTGTAACATACATAGCAGTCCCTTGTTGTTAAATATTTTGGTTATATTTTGCAACAGTCCACAGAGGTGTGATGAACTGGCAGAATTTTTTCCTATACTTCATATCCCAAGCATAAGCTGCTGAAATGGACTTCTAGGGAAGTGAAGTTAAGAGTCTGCAAATGGGTCTGGCTAACCACCAATTTCACTTGGAAGTTGAGGAAAGAAACATTTTTGTAGAACACACTGACCTTCTTGTCTCATGGGGTAAGACTTGTGTAGGGGAAGATTCCTAACTTCTGGCCATGGATCTAGAAACATTACAGAAATAAAAGGAAGTTTTCCAATGAATGTAATACATCTGTGTATATCTCTACTGAGACAATCCTACTGAAATTATTTTACCTTGTTTGATTTCCTTCCGTCCGTCCTTCCTTCCTTCCTTCCTTCCTTCCTTCCTTCCTTCCTTCTTTCATTTCTTCCTTCCTTTCTTCCTTTCTCCTTTCCTCCCTTTCTCCCTCCCTCCCTTTATTCCTTCTGTCCTTCCTTCCTTCATTCCTTCTTTCCTTTCTTAATTGTTTTCCTTTCTTTCTCCCTTCCTTCCTTGCAAGACACAAATTCAAAACCACCTAAGCCATGAGTTGATGCACCCTGTATTGAATGGAGAATTGCACCCTCAGTCCATTTCACTGCAAAGGAACTCCCTCTTACTAGGAACCCCTAACTCTTCTTCATTTGCTGATCACTAACAAAGATGTGGCTATGAGTCTTCACTTTCTGTTTTCTTTCCAGAAACTGGTTTAGCAAAAGAAAATGTAACGTGTTTCCTTTTCTGTTTTGAACTTTTTGTTAACAGTTTTTTTTTTCAGCTGACTGTAACATGCTGCATTATAGATAATCGCTATTATACTAGGTCCACTTCTCATTTCTCTTTGAATTTCCATTGTACCTGCACATAATACATTTGTTATATAACAAGTGATTACTAAATTTGAAATTAATTTATTGGTATTGCATTTAGTCTTTTGTAAAATTGTGATGTACAATCTCTAAACGTTGAGGAGCTCAAACTGATTTATCTATTTTCCATGTTGTTTAATAAGACTCTGCCAACTTGTTGAATGTCTGCTCTGAATTTGGCACTGTGATAGACACACGACAGATGTTTCGTGTGTTACAGATGCGGAACCAGACTGTGGAGAGTTGAATCAAGTAACTTAAGTGATGTAATCCTTAAAAATCTGTAAAGTTTCCAAATAATAAAGTTACTGTCATTTTATTTTTTAGTACCTTTCCAATTATTTTAACTATATTTCTTCACCATTATGGTTAAACATTTGTCCCAGTTTATTATTTTAAAGGTAGATGCAGCAAACTTTCCCTGTGAATGTGTGTGTGTGTGTGTGTGTGTGCGTGTGTGTGTAGACTGTTTTTTAGAGCAGGTTTTAGTTCACAGCTAGGTTGATGGAGTACAAAGAATTCCTGTACACCCACTGCTCCTACACATGCACAGTCTTTCCCACTGTCAACATCTTTCATCAAGGTGGTACATTTGCTACAATTGATAAACCTTCCCTGACAAGTAGTTATTGCCAAAGTCTAGAGTTTACATTAAATTTCACTCTTGGTGTTGTGTATATGCTTTTACTTTCTTTAGGTTGTCTATAGTTATCTAAGAGTTTCATATTCCAAAGTTTTAAGGACACAGAAGCTTAGTATTATAAATTACTTTGTTTAACATGGAGTATTACTCTGTTGCTTATGCTGGAGTGCAGTGCCGTGATTCCGGGCTGCAAACTTCACCTCCTGGGTTCCAGCAATTCTCCTGCCTCAGACTCCGAAGTATCTGGGATACAGGTGCTTGCCCAAGAACCTGGCTAATTTTTGTATTTCTAGTAGAGGCGAGGTTTCACTGTGTTGGCCAGGTTTGTCTCGAACTCCACATCTCAAGTGATCCATTTGCCTTGGCCTCCAAAATGCTGGGATTACAGATGTGAGCCACAATGCACAGCCTTAGTACAGTATTTGAATTCAAATTTTAAATATGCTGAGTTTCTTCATACACAACCAAATTTTACTTATTGGCCTTATGAATGTATTTATTTACATATTTATTTTTTAGAAGTAGGGTCTCACTCTTTCACCAAGTCTGAAAGGCATTGGCATAATCTCAGCTTACTAAAACATCTGCCCCTCCTGGGTTCAAGCAATTATACTACTGCAAGATTTTTCTATGTACTTTTCCTTATAAAATAATAAAGCTAATTTTGAAGGAGAAGACTAAGAAATTTAATTAGATTTAAATTACACGTTTTTCCTTGCTGACGATATCTTACTTTTTAAACAATAGTTCACCTGTTCTGCAGGTCATTATTCCCATATTTTCATTTTTGTAATAACTTTCAGATAGTCAAATAAGAAAACTTCACACAGTATCAACGGCCCTACAGACACACTGAAAGATACTGTTTGTAACAATATCCACTGTTGGGAACGTTTCTAAAAAAAAAGAAAACTTCAAGAAAGCTGACTTTTAGCCCAAGTGTCTTTGTATACTAGGTATGTGTCTCAAGTACAATTGATAGAGTATTAAATGTATTAATATGTCATTAAAGAAGAAAATATGTGTTTAGTAATGTGTAATATAACTTTTACTATATATAAGCACCATCCAGTGTAACTCTTTGTGATGGTGGAAATGTCTTTATCTATACTGTTTAATGTGGTAACTGCTAGTCTCATGAGGCTGTTGAGCAATTGAACAGTAGCTAGTGTAACTGAATAATTCAATTTTTAATTTACATTTAATTAGCTACAGGTGCTTACTGACTACCATAATGAACAACATGATTCTAAGGTTATAGCTAGTATCTATTGCTTAGTTTTTACTTCAAAAGAAAAGGAGATATTATGGAACAATATATAGGCCAGGACAAGTGCCTCATGCTTGTAATCCCAGGATTTTGGAAGGCTGAAGCAGGAGGATCACTGAAGGTCTGGAGGGAGAAATCAGCATAGCCAACACAGTGAAACCCTATCTCTACCAAAAATTCAAAAATTTGTGAGGCATGATGGCAAACGCCATTTATCCCAGCTACTCTGGAGGCTGAGGCAAGATAATCACTTGAACCCAGGAGGGGAAGTTTGCAGTGAGCTGAGATCACATGACTGCACTCCAGCCTGCGTAACCTAACTAGGTGCAGTTTTACTCCCCACCAAGGAAAGAAAGAGGAAAAAGAGAGAGAGAGAGAGAGAGAGAGAGAGAGAGAGAGAGGAAGGAAGGAAAGAAGGAAGGAAGGAAGGAAGGAAGGAAGGAAGGAAGGAAGGAAGGAAGGAAGGAAAGAAAGATTGTGGTAACACTTCTCACACTTCTCACGCTGTGGCACCAACTTTGGGGATCTGTCCCTTGCAGATCCCTGAACCCGCAAAGGATGAATAAAGTACACTTAAACATAGATATTCTGCTTTGCCAGTCCAGCTGAAGCTGAGTGTCTGAGCCACTTACAGACTCCAGTAGAGTTTTGTAAACAGTGGCAACTGTGGCCCTGACCAGCAAGTGAAACTCACACTTATCAGTAAAGATTAATTGACGAAGACTTGAGTCAACATCACTGGGGCAAAACTGACATTGCGGACTTCCCTAAGCACTTAAGCACCCACGGTACCTCAAAGGTTAGTCTTCAGACCACATGAGTAAACAAGCTAGCTAGATAACTTCCCCACATTCCTTTGTCAGTACTTTAATTTATTTAACTAAAGGTAAAGAAAGTCACTTTCAACCATAACTATTACTGAGGTTATGCAAACTCTCTGGCCTTCCAAGATGGCTTGTGGCTATTACTCTATCTTTAATATTTAAATTTCCCGCCAGACTGACTGAGCCCCCCAACATGAAAGAATCTATACATTTACTATATTATATTATATTACAAATAGTTTTTCCATCTTTACAGAGTCTCTTTAAATGCATCTCATTCACAAAGATATCTGGGTGACAATCCTTACCAGCTTTACCTAGCATCCCAGTAAAATTTCTGGAAGTCAGAAAAATGATGAGTAGTGCTAGTCATACTAGTGCCAAAATTTGGATAGAACCCTTAGCTAAAAATAAAATAACTTCTGGTAAATTAAAACTATTTAAAAAATGATGGTTTCTAATTAAACAACAGAAAACTTATAGAAAGATATAATGTACTGAACTGTTTTCTGTCCCCTGAGTCAGAGACCTGTGATCTTATCCTATTTTAGTATATCTACACTCAGGGGATGCTAAGCTGTTGAATACTAACAGTACTTTCCTCCTAGATTCTATTCACCCGTTCTTCCCACTTTTAATATTTCATTTGACAGACAAAGATACACAGATAATGATATGCACAAAATTTGGATGAGGAAAGAAAATTTGGACATTGGCCCTCTGCTTTTAGAAAGTTATAATTCTTATCTATAATTGGCAAAAGAATAGACACATACATCAATGGGAACAGATATAGAGAATCCAGAAATAGATTCACACAAATATTGTCAATTAATTTTTTTAACAATGGTGCAAAGGCAATTCAATAGAGGAAAGATAGTCTTTTGAATATGTGGCTCTGAAACAATTGAATGTTCATGTGCATGGAAATGAACCATAGACCTAAATGTAAATTGCAAAATTATAAAATTTCCAAATAAAAACAAGAGAAAGTCTATGTGATCCTGAGTTTCATGATGTGATATAACACCAAAAGCAAGATATATAAAAGGAAAACATAGATAAGTTAGACTTAGTTGAAATTAAAACATCTCTGTGGAAGACACTGTTAAGAGAATGAAAAGATCCAGTGTCAAACCCATAAAGCTTTACATCACCAAGAATAAATATTAATGTTTGCAAATGTTGGTCTGCTGATCCCTGGATAGAATGCAGACTGTGTCAAAACATTCTAACTGTAATCCCCTCACTGAAGAGGATGGGGGTGGGGATAAGGTGCTGAGCTGACTAATGTTTTTGGTTTCAAGAAACCAAAAATTTCAAAAATAATTCATGCTTCTCATTTAAAACAAAGTTTCAGATTATTCGGAAGGATATAAAGTGAAAGCAAACTAGCAATTTGTGCCCATGTCTAATGTGAGTCTCCACTGATAACTAGAATTTTAATAATTTTGTTTCTTGGTTATTTTTGTAGAATTGTTTGACTTTAAAACTCTATGTATTTCTAATTAAAACACAATCAAATAAAATTATATTATTTATCCTTTTGGCAATTTGCTTTTTCTATCAACCAATATATCTATCTGTAGCAGTATATTGAGACTAATTATTTTTTAAGTAAATATTTCATCCCCTATTAATGGAGATTTAGTTGTCTTATTGTATGCTTTTTTCCAATACAGGCAACCAATATGCAGTGTGCATGCTGTGTGCGCTTGTAAAAGTACAGCTGTGTGAATTCATAGAATTGGAATGAGTAGAATAAAAGACACTGCATTTTGAATATATATAGGCACTGACACATTCCTCTCCCAAGTGAATGAGCACAGCTACACGTCCAATCCATTCCCAACATTAGCATTATCAAAAGTTTAGTCTTAATGGTGTTATAGGGAAAATAATGGTTTCTTTGCTTTATTAATTTGCATTTCTGATTTTGTTCACGTTTACTCAACATCTGATAATCTTGCTTATCTTTGTTTGACATTTTATTTTTTCTGCAATCTGTCCATTGTTTCCGCATTTTTCTGTTTTGTTTTCTTTTGTTTCAACTGATTTGTAAAAGTTCTTTAATGATATTAAAATTTCATAACTTTAGTCCTGCTTATGCCTCCATATTATTGCAACTATTTTTTGAGTGTATTATTTTTCTTTATTTTATGCCATATGTAAATTTTTAAATTTTATGTAGTGAGATTGATGAATATTTCTCCTTATTGCTTCCAGGTTTTGTATCATGCTTGGGAAGGACTTTTTAAAGATTTATTCTTAAAAGCTATTACCAGACAAAGCTGCTAATTCTTGTGATCCCAGCCCTGGCAGGAGGATCACTTGAGGCCATGAGTTTGAGATCAGCCTGGGCAGGCAACATAGGAAGACCCTGTCTCTACAAAATAAATGAATGAATGAATGAATGAATGAATAAAATAAAATAAATAAATTAGCTGGGTGTGGTGTATGTTGGTAAATGCCTGAGCATTTTCAACATATAGAAAACTTGAAACAATTCTAGTCAACACTTACATACCTACCACCTAAATTTCACTATTACATTTGTGTTATATAAGCTTCATCATTTTTATCTATCTGTTCATCTATCTTAGGTTTTTTTTTTTTTGTATTTCAAAGTAAATTGACAACAGGTATGCTTTCCCTGAAGTATACTCTTTACTTTTGAACCAGAAATCTGGCCTCTTACACACCTAACCATGCTTCTGTGTCCTAATTTTATGTGCTACTTTTTAATAGCTGACAACCTTCAGCTTATTGATGACCAATTGGCAGTTGCTTGTTCTCAGCATATAAAGTTTGAGTCTTTAGAAATGAAGCTAAAGGAATATGAGAGATAAATAGAAAAGCAACTTCTGGCAGAAATGTGTCAAAAGGTAATCTGTGTCTTGTTGCAGTTAACAACAGTCATGTTTTTGTTTGTCACCTAAAGATTTGATCTTAGGTATGTTAAAAATACTTGGAACTTTTAATAAAAAATGGAGTACTTCAGTGTTGTGCATATTAAGTTTTTCTGATGAGATTTGTTTATGCCTTTGGATTGAGTTCTACAAATACAGTAAATAATATAAAACTGTAATTAAATAAATATAACATATTTGGACAGAGCATTAATGTGGAGCCTAGCTGTAGAGAGAGAATCTGTTACTGTTCTTATAGTATAATGATTGGAACTTTTATTTTTTGTAATAAATTTGCAGTTTAATTTTTCATGGAAGTGATAAGAGTATGAGAAGGAATTGGCTATGTTCTGAAGTTATTCTGAGAAAGCTTGTCAAGCAGAATCTGAAGCCTTCATTCTTTGAGAAAAGATTATCCTTGAGAGAAATCAAAAGCACCAAGAGGTGGTATTTAGAAAAATTTTTACTGGGTGGCTATTTTCTACAGCTGTTACTGGATTGACTCAAGATCCAGTAATGAGATGTTTCAATTGACGGAACAAGGCCCCTGAAGAGCAGTAGGGACTTTGGCCAAGAGTGCAAAAAAAAAAAAAGAACGATGGACCTTGAGAAGGATACACAAATTTGTGTCCTTTGAGGCTGGTGGAGAGACAAGAATTGAAGAGGTGACCAGTCAAGTTGGAATTATGAGAAACACAGTTCCACTCACTCTAAAATTTTCTGTAGCATTTCTGGAAATAGGGCTTGCTTCAGTTATAAAAAAGCTTCATCTTCTCAGGCAAATTAAGGAGACAGATCAAGTGTTTCATGAGCAACTTGGAGGTGCAGAGTAGCTCATATGGATAAGGTAAGAACAGCTCTTTAAAGGAGAGTGCACTGATTACCTGTACTGATGGCCCAGCTGTGGTTGGGTAACCTGGAATTGAGAGAGACAAAACCACATGTTTATAGGCAAGTTTTCTGTTCTACCTCTGGAGAGGAATTTTAAGGGTCTCTCTCTGCTGCCCCTTTGAGTGAGGGTGGAAAGATGGAGATGCGCAGCAAGTGGAGCTTTGCAGAGCATAATTCATTTTCCTTGAGAAATGCAGCCTATTCATTTGGAGATTCTGTGGTTCTCCTGTGTAGTGAAGGTAAGCAGAGAATAGGGGAAGTGGCTGGTAACCTAGGGGGAAAGGGAGGTTTGAGCGGTAGTCTCGGTGATCAAGAGCTAGATCTGGAGAGACTGGCAGGTGGAAGAATAAAGATCGTCCAGGAGTGCAGAATTGCAGAGTGAGGTTTCAGGTGGAGAATGGAAATCAAAAGCAATGTGCTGCCCCTGGATGGAGACATGAAAATGCACAAGAGTAAAGATTCCTGGTGTGAAGGAGTCACCAGGGCCCCAAGGGTCATCCATGTGGCCATTTGATCTCATCACTGGGAAAGTAACTGCCAAGGATATGAAGAGGATGAGGAGTGACAGGGAGTTTATGTTGGCTGCTCCATTAAGACATCGTATTCCTTTTCCAAGGGTGAGTCTTAGACGTGACAGTATTTACAGCAGCATTTCAAACATACATCTAAAACAGCTGCTGCTAGATGTTAAAAGTAGGAAAGATTCCCCCTAGCTCCCACTCTTGCTTGGAGCTTCTCAGTGAGACATAGTTGTTTAATGCTAAGGGCACCCACTCTAAAATTTTCTATAGCATTTCTGGAAATAGATCTTTCTTCAGCTATAAAATTGAATGTTGAATGCATAGATCTTTGAGATGATTACATTGTGTTTAGACTAATAACTTCATCTTCAAGATAGGTGACTCACTAGAATTCTGTTTATTCAAATGTGAGTATCTGGAGGCTTTGAGGAAGATTGTCATTCTCATAAAACCCAACATGACTGTGTTTCCTCACCTGGAATATCAATCTCCTTCTCTCCTTGATAAAACCATAGTGTCATTCAAGGCCCAGCTTGGATGTCACTGTTGTGATGCCTTCTCTGACTCCTACTGAGCAACTCATTTATGTCTCATTCCTACATGTAATCGTTATTTACCTCAGTTATAAAATTATCCTATCTTAATTTGATTGTTTCTCCTTGACTATACTGTGAGGTCTTCAGAGAAGAGGACTGTATCTGTCTACATTTTTATATCCAGTTCCCAGTATGCTGCTTGATATATGATACGTAGTTAGTAAACTTTTGCTCTGTGAAGACATAAGTGGAAGTTTGGCTCATTCATTTACTAGTTCATATGAGCTTGCTAACTCTGAGTCACAATGACTCATGAACTCAAACATTCAGAAAGCACCACCAGAAAAAATGATGGGGATTTTATTCTTTTGGAGTTTTATTTCTAAATGTATATTTTATTTATATTTTTTCTCTGAAAAACTTACCAAATTTTAGTTAAGAGGTCCAGGTATGGTGGCTTTTGCCTGTAGTTTTAGCACTTTGAGGGGCTGAGACGGTGAACTCATTTGAGCCCGGCGGAACACCACCAGCCTGGGCAGCATGGCACAACACCATCACTACAAAAAAATTAGCTGAACTTGGTGTTGTGTGTTTGTAGTCTCAGCTACCTAGAAGGCTGAGATAGGAGGATCCCTGTCTGGGAGGCAGAGGTTTCAGTTATCCGAAATCGCAACACTGGACCCAAACCTGCACAACAGAGCAGAACCCAGTCCCCCAAAAAAATTACACAAGGGACTGAAAGATATTAATTAAGTAGCATAAGTTACACAAGGGGTGTTAAAAATATATGGAAATGTAGTTTAACAGAAATTGAGAGAGTAAATATTTATGCAGCTGGAATAGATAGTTGGGGAATACATTGAAGTGGATTTTTTTTTTTTTTTGAGCTGCAGTTTTAATCTTTTGCCCAGGCTGGAGTGCAATGGCACTACCATGGCCACTGCAACCTCTGCCTCCCAGTTTCAAGTGATTATTCTGTTTCAGCCTCCCAAGTAGCTGCGATTAGAAGTGCCCACCACTGTACCCAGTTAATTTTTGTAGAGATGTGGTTTCACGATATTGGCCAGGCTCATCTCAAATTTTGACCTCAGGGGATCAGCCTGTTTTGTCCTCGCAAAGGGCTAGGATTACAGGAGTGAATCAGCATGCCCAGCTGAGTTGGAATTATTTGAAGGTAAAATTGTTATTCTCAACTTCTGTACATTGGTTTTTGGAATTTAGGAAGCACTATATTTATTTAAATTTGTTATGTTTTCATTAACTTGCTGCCTAAAACTTAATGCCTTTTTTTTTTTTTTTGAGACAGAACTTGCTGTGTCACCCAGTGGAGTGCAGTGACATAATCTCGGCTCACTGCAAATTCCACCTGTCAAGTTCAAGCAATTCCCTTCCTCAACCTCTTGAGTAGCTGGCATTACAGGCACCCACCACCACACCCAGCTAAGTTTTGTATTTTTAATAGAGATGGGGTTTTACCATCTTGGCCAGGCTGATCTTAAACTCCTGATGTCATGACCTACCTGCGTTGGCCTCCCAAAATGCTGAGATTACAAGCATTAGCCACCACAGCCAGCCAAAATTAATGCATTTTACAGATTGAAACAACAAAATTCATGCTCAAAGCCTTATTTTACTAAAAGATATGGATTTGCTAAGAGAAGGAAAAGCAGAGCTGAAGCAGAGAATTGAAGATTTTGGATTGTATGTATGCATGATTATTTTGGACATTCAGAATGATGAGATTAAAAAGAATTACTAAATATATGTCTAAATGTTCTAATATTTATTGCCAGGTGGAATTCTTTTTTATAAAGATGATATCACACAGCATTAGAAGTTACACATTAAGAGAAACAAACACTAGGGCCGTGCTTTTGAAATATTGAACATTAAGATGAAAGGCAGAATGAGATGCTATCATCAGGCTACAATAACATCAAACAGAAAATTTGGAGAAGCTGTTAATACTTAAACAGGTCATATGTTTTAAAATTAACTTCAGTCCTCCAAGTTTGATTGTTTTGTGTGTTTATGTATTGGAACTGGATTTCAAATATCTAGGCCTGCGGCTTTTACCAGCTCTGTGCTCAAAAAAAGGAAGTATTGTGGTTTGACTTGACTTGTACTGGATGAAAATATTTCTCAATGCTATTCACTTTTTCTAAATGTTCACAAATGTTTCATCCTTCATATATTACCTAGGATTGACAGCAAGCTCACTTGTCTGTAGTTTGCACAAGAAGCCTTCTTTTCCATGGGGAATGTGCTGTTAATTGACACCCATAGATGCTTTAGGGATTTTAGCTCATTGAAGAATTTGTCTCAGTGGAGCCAAGATGGCTGAATAGGAGCAGCTCCGGTCTACGGCTCCCAGCGTGAGCGACACAGAAGATGGGTGATTTCTGCATTTCCATCTGAGGTACCAGGTTCATCTCACTAGGGAGTGCCAAACAGTGGGTGCAGGACAGTCGCTGCAGCACACTGTGCACAACCCGAAGCAGGTTAAGGCATTGCTTCACTCGGGAAGTGCAAGGGGTCAGGGAGTTCCTTTTCCTAGTCAAAAAGAGGGATGACAGATGGCACCTGGAAAATCAGGTCACTCCCACCCTAATACTGCACTTTTCCAATGGGCTTGGAAAACGGCACACCAGAAGACTGTGTCCCACACCTGGCTCAGAAGGTCCAACAACCACAAAGTCTCACTGATTGCTAACACAGCAGTCTGAGATCAAACTGCAAGGCAGCAGCGAGGCTGGGGGAGGGGCACCCGCCATAGCACAGGCCCCAGCAGATGGCTCAAGCAGCCAGGAAGCTGGAACTGGGTGGAGCCCACTACAGCTCAAGGAGGCCTGCCTGCCTCTGTAGGCTCCACCTCTGGGGGCAGGACACAGACAAACAAAAGGTCAGCAGTAACCTCTGCAGA
Source organism: Hoolock leuconedys (assembly GCA_023748175.1). Classification (NCBI taxonomy): domain Eukaryota; kingdom Metazoa; phylum Chordata; class Mammalia; order Primates; family Hylobatidae; genus Hoolock; species Hoolock leuconedys. Next base: position 81,296 of record JAKGGE010000024.1, read on the forward strand.
CTTAAATGTCTGACAGCTTTGAAGAGAGTAGTGGTTCTCCCAGCACGCAGCTGGAGATCTGAGAAGGGGAAGACTGCCTCCTAAAGTGGGTCCCTGAACCCCGAGCAGCCTAACTGGGAGGCACCCCCCAGTAGGGGCAGACTGACACCTCACACAGCCGGGTACTCCTCTGAGAAAAAACTTCCAGAGGAATGATCAGACAGCTGAATTCACGGTTCACGAAAATCCGCTGTTCTGCAGCCACTGCTGCTGACACCCAAGCAAACAGTGTCTGGAGTGGACCTCTAGCAAACTCTGACAGACCTGCAACTGAGGGTCCTGTCTGGTAGAAGGAAAACTAACAAACAGAAAGGACACCCACACCAAAAACCCATCAGTACATCACCATCATCAGAGACCAAAAGTAGAAAAAACTACAAAGATGGGGAGAAAACAGAGCAGAAAAACTGGAAACTCCCAAAAGCAGAGCACCACTCCTCCTCCAAAGGAATGCAGTTCCTGACCAGCAATAGAACAAAGCTGGACGTAGAATGACTTTGACGATTTAAGAGAAGAAGGCTTCAGATGATCAAACTACACCAAGCTACAGGAGAAAATTCAAACCAATGGCAAAGAAGTTAAAAACTTTGAAAAACAATTAGACAAATGTATAACTAAAATGACCAATGCAGAGAAGTGCTTGAAGGAGCTGATGGAGCTGAAAGCCAAGTTTTGAGAACTACGTGAAGAATGCAGAAGCCTCAGTAGCCATTGTGATCAACTGGAAGAAAGAGTATCAGTGATGGAAGATGAAATGAAGCAAGAAGGGAAGTTTAGAGAAAAAAGAATAAAAAGAAATGAACAAAGCCTCCAAGAAACATGAGACTATGTGAAAAGACCAAACCTACATCTGATTAGTGTACCTGAAAGTGACAGGGAGAATGGAACCAAGTTGGAAAACACTCTGCAAGATATTATCCAGGAGAACTTCCCCAATCTAGCAAGGCAGGCAAACATTCAGATTCAGGAAATACAGAGAACGCCACAAAGATACTCCTCAAGAAGAGCAACTCCAAGACACATAACTGTCAGATTCACCAAAGTTGAAATGAAGGAAAAAATGTTAAGGGCAGCCAGAGACAAAGGTCGGGTTATCCACAAAGGGAAGCCCATCAGACTAACAGCTGATCTATTGGCAGAAACTCTGCAAGCCAGAAGAGAGTGGGGGCCAATATTCAACATTATTAAAGAAAAGAATTTTCAGCCCAGAATTTCATATCCAACCAAACTAAGCTTCATAAGTGAAGGAGAAATACCATACTTTACAGACAAGCAAATGCTGAGAGATTTTGTCACCACCAGGCCTGCCCTGAAAGAGCTCCTGAAGGAAGCACTAAACATGGAAAGGAACAGCTGGTACCAGCCACTGCAAAAACATGCCAAATTGTAAAGACCATCGAGGCTAAGAAGAAACTGCATCAACTAACAAGCAAAATAAGCAGCTAACATCATAATGACAGGATCACATTCATACATAACAATATTAACTTTAAGTGTAACTGTGCTAAATGCTCCAATTAAAAGACACAGACTGGCAAATTGGATAAGGAGTCAAGACGCGTCAGTGTGCTGTATTCAGGAAACCCATCTCACGTGCAGAGACACACATAGACTCAAAACAAAGGGATGGAGGAAGATCTACCAAGCAAACGGAAAACAAAAAAAAGGCAGGGATTGCAATCCTAGACTTTGATAAAATAGACTTTAAACCAACAAAGATCAAAAGAGACAAAGAAGGCCATTTTATGATGGTAAAGGGATGAATTCAACAAGAAGAGCTAACTATCCTAAATATATATACACCCAATAAAGGAGTATCCAGATTCATAAAGCAAGTCCTGAGTGACCTGCAAAGAGACTTAGACTCCCACACAATAATAATGGGAGATTTTAACACCCCACTGTCAACATTAGACAGATCAACAAGACAGAAAGTTAACAAGGATACCCAGGAAATGAACTCAGCTCTGCACCAAGCAGACCTAATAGACATTTACAGAACTCTCCACCCCAAATTAACAGAATATACATTTTTTTCAGTACCATACCACACCTATTCCAAAATTCACCACATAGTTGGAAGTAAAGCTCTCCTCAGCAAATGTAAAAGAATAGAAATTATAACAAACTGTCTCTCAGACCACAGTGCAATCAAACTACAACTCGAGATTAAGAAACTCACTCAAAACTGCTCAACCACATGGAAACTGAACAACCTGCTCCTGAATGATTACTGGGTACATAATGAAATGAAGGCAGAAATAAGACACAATATACCAGAATCTCTGGGACACATTCAAAGCAGTGTGTAGAGGGAAATTTATAGCACTAAATGCCCACAAGAGAAAGCAGGAAAGATCCAAAATTGACACCCTAACATCATAAATACAGGAACTAGAAAAGCAAGAGGAAACACTTTCGAAAGCTAGCAGAAGGCAAGAAATAACTAAAATCAGAGCAGAACTGAAGGAAATAGAGAAACAAAAAACCCTTCAAAAATTAATATATCCAGGAGCTGTTTTTTAAAAGATCAATAAAATTGGTAGACTGCTACCAAGACTAGTAAAGAAGAAAAGAGAGAAGAACCAAATAAACGCAATAAAAAATGAAAAGGGGATATCACCACCGATCCCTCAGAAATACAATCTACCATCAGAAAATACTACAAACACCTCTACGCAAATAAACTAGAAAATCTAGAAGAAATGCATAAATTCCTCGACAAATACACCCTCCCAAGACTAAACCAGGAAGAAGTTGAATCTCTGAGTAGACCAATAACAGGCTCTGAGCAATAATCAATAGCTTACCAACCAAAAAGAGTCCAGGACCTGATGGAATCACAGCCGAATTCTACCAGAGGTACAAGGAGGAACTGGTACCATTCCTTCTGAAACTATTCCAATCAATAGAAAAAAAGGGAATCCTCCCTAACACATTTTATGAGACCAGCATCATCCTGATACCAAAGTCTGGCTAAGACACAACCAAAAAAGAGAATTTCAGACCAATATCCTTGATGAACATTGATGCAAAAATCCTCAGTAAAATACTGGCAAACTGAATCCAGCAGCACATCAAACAGCTTATCCACCATGATCAAGTGGGCTTCATCCCTGGGATGCAAGACTGGTTCAACCTATGCAAATCAATAAATGTAATCCAGCATATAAACAGAACCAAAGACAAAAGCCACATGATTATCTCAATAGATGCAGAAAACACCTTTGACAAAATTCAACAACCCTTCATGCTAAAAACTCTCAATAAATTAGGTATTGATGGGATGTATCTCAAAATAATAAGACCTATCTATGACAAACCCACAGCCAGTATCATACTGAATGGGCAAAAACTGGAAGCATTTCCTCCGAAAACTGGCACAAGACAGGGATGCCCTCTCTCACCACTCCTATTCAACATAGTGTTGGAAGTTCTGGCCAGGGCAATCAGGCAGGAGAAGGAAATAAAGGGTATTCAATTAGGAAAAGAAGAAGTCAAATTGTCCCTGTTTGCAGATGACATGATTGTATATCTAGAAAACCCCATTGTCTCAGCCTAAAATCTCCTTAAGCTGATAAGCAACTTCAGCAAAGTCTCAGGATAGAAAATCAATGAACAAAAATCACAAGCATTCTTCTACACCAATAACAGACAAACAGAGAGCCAAATTATGAGTGAACTCCCATTCACATTTCCTTCAAAGATAATAAAATACCTAGGAATCCAACTTACAAGGGACGTGAAGGACCTCTTCAAGGAGAACTACAAACCACTGCTCAATGAAATAAAAGTGGATAGAAACAAATGGAACAGCATTCCATGCTCATGGGTTGGAAGAATCAATATCGTAAAAATGGCCATACTGCCCAAGGTAATTTATAGATACAATGCCATCCCCATCAAGCTACCAATGACTTTCTTCACAGAACTGGAAAAAACAACTTTAAAGTTCATATGGAACCAAAAAAGTGCCTGCATCGCCAAGTCAATCCTGAGCCAAAAGAACGTAGCTGGATGCATCACGCTACCTGACTTCAAACTATACTACAAGGCTACAGTAACCAAAACAGCATGGTACTGGTACCAAAACAGAGATATAGATCAATGGAACAGAACAGAGCCCTCAGAAATAATGCCACATATCTATAACTATCTGATCTTTGACAAACCTGACAAAAACAACCAATGGGGAGAGGTTTCCCTAGTTAATAAATGGTGCTGAGAAAACTGGCTAGCCATATGTAGAAAGCTGAAACTGGATCCCTTCCTTCACCTTATACAAAAATTAATTCAAGATGGATTAAAGACTTAAATGTTAGACCTAAAACCATTAAAATCCTACAAGAAAGCCTAGGCAATACCATTCAGGACATAGGCATAGGAAAGGACTTCATGTCTAAAACACCAAAAGCAATGGCAACAAAAGCCAAAATTGACAAATGAGATCTAATTAAACTAAAGAGCTTCTGCACAGCAAAAGAAACTACCATCAGAGTGAACAGGCAACCTACAGAATGGGAGAAAATTTTTGCAACCTACTCATCTGATAAAGGGCTAATATCCAGAATCTACAATGAATGCAAACAAATTCACAAGAAAACAACAAACAACCCCAACAAAAAGTGGGCGAAGGACATGAACAGACACTTCTCAAAAGAAGACATTTCTGCAGCCAAAAAACACATGAAAAAATGCTCATCATCACTGGCCATCAGAGCAATGCAAATCAAAACCGCAATGAGATACCATCTCACACCAGTTAGAATGGCGATCATTAAAAAGTCAGGAAACAACAGGTGCTGGAGAGGATGTGGAGAAATAGGAACACTTTTACACTGTTGGTGGGACTGTAAACTGGTTCAACTATTGTGGAAGTCAGTGTGGCGATTCCTCAGGGATCTAGAACTAGAAATACCATTTGACCCGCCATCCCATTTCTGGGTATATACTCAAAGGACTATAAATCATGCTGCTATAAAAACACATGCACACGTATGTTTATTGTGGCACTATTCACAATAGCAAAGACTTGGAACCAACTCAAATGTCCAACAACGATAGACTGGATTAAGAAAATATGGCACATATACACCACATAATACTACGCAGCCATAAAAAATGGTGAGTTCATGCTGTTTGTAGGGACATGGATGAAACTGGAAACCAGCATTCTCAGTAAACTATCGCAAGGATGAAAAACGAAACACCCCGTGTTCTCACTCATAGGTAGGAATTGAACAATGAGAACACATGGACACAGGAAGGGGAACATCACACTCCAGGGACTGTTGTGGGGTCGGAGGAGGGGGGAGGGACAGCATAGGAGATATACCTAATGCTAAATGACGAGTTAATGGGTGCAGCACACAGACCTGGCACATGGATACATATGTAACAAACCTGCACATTGTGTACATGTACCCTAAAACTTAAAGCATAATTATAATAATAATAAAAAAAAGAAAAAAAAGAATTTGTCTCCATTTTATTTAATGTTGTTTTCTCACTTCTATAGGTTTGACTTTTTTATTTCAGCTAGCTATATACCTTACTCTCATTTTGGCAATAATGAAAAGGTAAATTAATCAAGAGAGAAAGAGAAAAAAAAGAGAAACAATATTTGGGCAGAGAGAGCGTTTCACTTTTTTTACTCTCATTTTCTCTACTTCTTTTCCATTCTTTCAGCATATGTACTAAATTCAATGTAGTTTACCTCTTCATGGCTTTCCAGATAACCAGAAGATGTAGCTAATACCTGGAGTATTAGCTCCTTTGACTAGTCAGTGTTTTGCAGTACTTCTCAGGATGGTTGGATCTCATCCTGTGAATCCACCTCCCTGGCTTGGGAATTGGTACAATTGGTGATTTAAGGTCTCACTATGAAGACCATTTTATTCTTAAGCACTTGAAAGCCCTGAATGACCCATTTATCAGTTGCCCTCTCTTTGGGAACTTGATGAGTACTCAATCAACAGTTTTTTTTGTTTGTTTGTTTGTTTTTGTAAGTTTTGTTGTTGTTGGCGGTGGTGGTGGTGTTTTGGTTTTAAGAGATAGGGTCTTACTACGTTGTCCAGGCTGGTCTGATACTCTTGGGCTCAAGTGATTCTCTTGCCTCATCATTCTGCAAAGCTAGGATTATTGTTGAAGGCCACCAAACTTGGCTAAAGCAGATAGATTATTAAGCAAGAAAAACAAATATTGTACCTTAAATATCTATGAGTTTATTAATTAAATTCCAGAGTTACAAACAGCATTATAAAAGATTCAAATACATAAGTACACTTTTTTTTGAGATGGAGATTTGGTATTGTTGCTGAGTGCAACGGTGCAATCTCACTTCACTGCAAACTCTGCCTGCTGAGTTCAAGCGATTCTCCTTCCTCAGTCTCTTGAGTAGCTAGGATTATAGGCGTGTGACAACGTGCCTGGCTAATTTTGTATTTTTAGTAAAGATGGGGTTTCACCATGTTGTCCAGGCTGCTCTTGAACTCCTATCATTAGGTGATCCACCACCCTTGGCCTACCAAAGTGCCAGGATTACAGGCATGAGCCACAGCTCCCAGCCCATAAGTGCAGTTTTATTACTTTGTAACTAGTAGTGTCATTCTTTCAGCCGAGAATTGATTTGGACCATTTATAACCTTTAAATATTGTTTAAGTATTAATTAAGGTCTATGAGAAACCACTTCTTTCTTGAGACTCTCTCACTCCCCTCAGTAAGAGACCCTCCCACTCTTCTCAATCGTATGCCACAGTCCCCTGCTTCTGTTAGTTTCAACACACTGTAACTAGGTCAGTTCATAAAATACACTGAGAACTTCTGGCTCTTTTCTTCTACTTCCTGGTAGCAATTGTCATGTAGCAGTTTTAGTCTGTTGAACTAAAACCATGTCATGTGATATTTTTCCTAAATTTGTTAACTCAGCTTTTATAGTTTATTTACTTTATGTTTTTTGCTAATTTCAGAACCCAGAAACTCCAGGAAGAAAAACATAAAAGCATGACTGAGGACTTAGGAGATGGGAACAGAATACAAAGTGTCTTTAGGAGACCTATGACTGAAAGCTGAAGAACGAACTTCTAAAGTAATTGCTTGGCACATTTGAGGAAGTAACATGTGTAAATCACTTTGTTAGAAACATAACAAAAACTACGGACGTAGTCTCTGATTAACATCTTATTCAAACTTCAGTGTTGAAAAAATACATATGTTTATCAATAGCCAATACTTTCCTGCATTTGAGTTACGGTCGTTTTTAAAAGATAAGGTAGAGAAAAGCACATCCTCTCTTCTTACTCATGGCTTCCGAACATTTATCGAGGGTCGTGATTTGCTTTAAATTTCACGGTACCTTGTGACTTGCTCAGGTTGCACAGTTGATAAGCTGTAAAGTTTGAATTATAATCGCTTTTCCTCTACCTCACTCATACTGCCACAATGATTGGGATATCTAACAATGTATAAATTATACTCAGTGGTCTGACTGTTTGTCAGTGAACATGTGCCTTGTATTCCTTGATGATTCTGCAAAGCCAGAATCAAAAGAAAAGAGATAAAATTAACTATGTAATTGATAGGGAAAGGAAAACATGCACAAGTATGGTTACTTTTGCTTTTCTTTACTTCGACCTTGTGTATCAGTGAGTAATACCTCAGTGCTAAGACGCTATGAGCACGTGGTAAATTTTCAGTGCATTCAAAAGCATCTTACACATAAAAAATTCTCAGTTAATATTTGCTGTTAATGTGTTAGGAGGAAATGACTCAACTCAGGTGTTCTGGGCATTTTATTAGCTTCTTTTTATTGCCTTCCTCATAATTTATCACTGATATTCCATTACGCAGAGCTTGCAAATGTTTCTTGAGATTATTCTATGAACAAATTATATTTTTAAAAAATAGAACAGCTTTTTAAATAGATTCTGAATTCCCAATATATTCTCAATATATTTTGATAACTCTGTAGTTGTCAAGAAGTTGGCAGCAGCTTATTGCCTCTAGTACATATTACTACTAGCCATGAGAAACTTTATTTTTTACTTACAAAATGATGTGTTTTACCCAATTTTTTGTCACCTTCTATGTTAAAATAGCTAACATGAAGTTTCTGTAGTTACTGAATATTTAGGAATACATGTATTAAAGTATGTTTGTTAATTTTATATAGTTACGGAGCTACTGAACTATTTGGTATCATTGTGACAGCTTCCAGGGCCTGCATGGTGTCTTTCTGGCTTTGGGAATTCTCGTATTATTTTGGCAAGGGTTGGAGTTTGGGGACTGTTCACCACAGGAGTATTTCTTTATCCTTTTGGAAACAAAAGACAGCTTATAAAAGCAAGAAAAGAAGAGTAAAACTGTGAAAATGTGCCTTCGGGTATCACTAATTCAGATATAATGCTCTTAGCACCTGCTTCCCTGGACTGTGCTTGGTCCCTGGGCAGAAAATTCCTTATATTTATTTGGGCTGGGCAGATAGTACAGGTGGGCAGATAGTACAGGTGGGTTGAAAGCAGCTGTCTAATTATCATTTGGGATTGAATCTGTTGTGTACTTTAATTTTCTTCCTCACTTTTCGGATCAGTTGAGACCAGCTGGGAAGTGATGCTTTCAGTATGACAACACAACCCTCCATTTTGTATGACTGTGCTTTACAACATCAAGGCAGGGTTTCACTGGATATTTTATGTTTGACATTCATATCCCTGGCTTTAGTACTGAGGGACTTTGATGTTCACAAAATGTCATGTTCAGTGCATTCAGGTGAACTCGTACCATAGATAAGCTCGTACATTGATATTCATCTCTTTGGAAAGATAACACAGAAATTTATATTTAGTCATTCTGATTCTCAGGTATCAACTTCAACTAACGGATGACTACATCATTAAAACTAATGGACTGATTGAAGATGAAAGGAAGAATAAAAGTGATGTTTGGATGGGGTAAGAAGCTGCAGTTTTCAGTTGTGATACAGGTTATTAGCTTCCCAATTTGGGTCTGTTTTACATTCTAAAAAAAAATACATTACACTTCATTGTCTCTTCAATAGTTCACTTTGTTTGTAATTTTAATTATGTAAAAATTAAAAAAATTGTTTTCACTGACTTTTGAGAAACCATTATCTTTAATATTTTGCATAATCAGAAAGGCCAGTGATTTTTTCTGTATATTTTATTAAACTTTATTTGAATATATTTTGATAAATCTGTAATTATCAAGAAGTTGGCAGCAACTTATTGTCTCTGATACCTATTACTTTTACCCTTGAGATACCTTCTTTTTCACTTGGGAAAATTTTAACTTCTCTGTCTCCTGTGACATAGCTTCTTATTTTGTTGGCTTCTAATGTATTTCATAATTTATAATATTTTTACTGTATATATAGCCTCCTGAAATCTTGTATATGTTGCCCTTGAGACTGGAAGGTGAGTCATTTCTCAATCTTCAGATATTTTATATTTCAATATATACCTAGGAAATTGCCTATAATGAGAGGTGATGTTTTGGCGGAATTTTCAATTAGACTATTGGGAGTATACCAAGGGTGGTTATTTGATGTTGTCTAGACATCCAGTGTGTGGCTTCCACTTTTATTACTATCTTGTGGAGACTTACACTTCTTTTATACATTAGTACCATCATCTATGTAACAAATTATGCTTTGATAATACATCTAAATAGATTCAAGTTAAATAAAATGAAAATGACACAATAATACCTACAATACAGTAACTATGTTATCTTTTGCAATACAGTAACAAATAGATTTTCAACTTCAAGGAAGTGAAAATCTCTGGTTAGCATGTGTAGATGGTGGAATTTCACCACGTAGATGACAGAGTTTCACATCACCTGTTAGGTGATTTTACTTGCCTGTAAAATCACCTAACAGGGGCAAGTTTTGTCCCCTACACAGGCTATTTCATATTATAAAATAGTGGTCATTAGATCTGACATACTGGACATAAATATTAAATAGCTTTGGCATTCACTAGGAAAACATTACGGTGTTTAAGGGCTCTTTCTTTCAGGAAAACCTGTTTACTTGCAAGAGGAGAACACAGTTACTAATTCAAAACGGAGGAACTCAATGAATCTGTAAATTTTATGTAAGAACTTGAGGTCATTGTTCAGCATATTTTTTGAAATAGATTTTAAGCAATATATAAAATTTTAGTCATACATAATTTATCTGAAGTCTTCCTCTTGATGTTTAAACTGCCATTTCTGTGGCAAAGAAGGGGATGACTAAAGTTAATTCAATAGTTCTTAACTTCAATCAACACCATATAGTAAAGTGTAGATAGTGCTTTGATTCTTAGGGTCCTTCTTGAATCCTATTTGTGCATCTAATTTCTTGTGTGCCTTTGGGCAGGTCCTTTGACTGCATATTCCTCAGCTGTAAACTCTGGGATATTTTCCACACTATAGGGATTTTTGAGGGAATTTGCTGAGCTAACTTATGTGCCTAGTTCATAGCAACTGGCCAATATTATTATTGGTCTGTTACTACATCAACCTTTTATCTCCTTCCATCAGCAGCAGCTAAAAATTTCTAACATTACAGTGTTATCTCACAGATTAAAACAAAATGCGTTGCATTTATCACACCCCATTGCTTCCTTGGTTTTCTGTTTATTCTTGTGTTTGCTGTCTGAAGACGAAGCTGGAACTTTAGGCACTTAAAACATTTTAAATATAAAGTTTATTTTGCAAGTTTAACTTAGGTGAGAACTTTATAGGCCTTCATATGCAAATATGAGATATAGTATACTAAGAAAAGAAAAGCACTATACAAAATGTTATTTTTGTGCATTCATTTGTTTTTTTTGAGACTGAGTTTCATTCTGTCATTCAGCCTAGAGTGCACTAGTGTGATCTCGGCTCACTACAATCATCACCTCCCAGGTACAAGCAATTCTTGTGTCTCCACCTCCAGAAAAGCTGGGATTATAGCCATGCCCCACCGCACCAAGCAAATTATGTATTTCTTTTTTTACTTTCTTTCTTTTTTATTTTTTAAGATGGAGTCTCAGTCTGTTACCCAAGCTCGAGTGTAATGATGTGAACTGGGCTCACTGCAACCACTGTCTTGGGGTTCAGATGATTCTCCTGCTTCAACTTCCTGGGTAGTTGGTATTACAGACACCTGCTGCCATGTCCAACTAATATTTGTTGTTTCAGTAGAAATGGGGTTTCACCATGTTGGCTAGGCTGGTCTCAAATTTTTGGCCTCAAGTGATCTACCCATCATGGTCTCACAGTGTTCTGGGATTACATGTCTGAGCCACAGTGCCCTGCTGTATTTTTAATAGAGATGGGGTTTTTCCATGTTGTACATGGTGGTCTGTAACTTCTGAGTTCAAGCAATCCTCTCATCTTGGTTTCCCAAAGTGCTGGAGTTACAGGCAAGACCCACCATGCCTGGACATTTCTACCTTACGTTTTCATATTTAAAACAAAGCTATATTGCTATTATGAGTGATTGTTGTTAGGTTCTTCACTGCTACTGAAAAATGGGGTGATAATCTTAGAAGGACCTACTTCATGGGATGTGGTCCATAAAACTTCCTCTGCCCCAATTTTAGGGCAGAAGACAATTTCTGTTACTGTAGTTTGGCCATTTTTGCAAAGATTCAGACATCTGTTTAGTGACCTTAGTTAAATTGTGACACTATGCCTAAAGGAGCCTGCAAGTTGTAACTTTTGCAGCACTATGAAGTTATCATTCAATTGTAAAATTTCCTTTTTAAATTTCAGGTTGACTTAATGTCTGTCAAAGCACAGTCTTTGGCAATAACAAAACAAATATATGCTGAATGAAAATGTTCAAGAGATGAGTGACTATTTACTACTAAAAGAAGAAAAATTGGAAGAGAATAAAAATGAAAACATGCATCTCCCTAAACCAATGTCCACCCCCTAGGTTCAAGCAATTCTCCTGCCTTTGCCTCCCAAGTAGCTCAGACTACAGGAATGCACCACCCACACCCAGAAAATTTTTGTATACTTAATAGAGACAGGGTTGCACCATATTGGCCAAGCTGGTCTCAATCTTTTGACCAAAATGATCCACTAGCCTCGACCTCACAAATTGCTGGGATTACAGATGCAATCCACTGTGCATGGCTTGCATGTTTTAGTGATTCATATTACATCAGTATTATAAAACTATGCTTTGTCCTTGTAAGGGGAGGCTTAAATTGGGAAGGTTTATATGATTTCTGGATTAAACTCTGCTAACCTGCCTCTAGGTGGTATCAAGACATTTTTTGCCCTCTACCTACTGATTGCGTTTCACCAGTGGGGATACCAGCCTACACATACAGTGGTACTGGACTTGCTACTGTGTCTCAAGGCCAAGTGACGTCGTAGTTCCTGTGATGACATCTTTCAAGTTCTCTGCACCATCCGCCTCTCTCCATTGCTGAGAATTTCTCCCTCCTTTAATTCTCCATTCCCAAGGAGTGCTAAGAGTGTGGTCCTCTTATTATCCCCAGGAACTCTGCCATCTTTTGTGAGTACCCTGAATAAGTCACTCTTTATTAAAAAGTTCTTAGATGACTTTGATTGTGGGGCCCATCTAATTTCTGCCTAGATCTGAACTGCTGCTGACAGATGCACAGATTACATTGAATCTCGGGTCTGTCATTGAAAGGTAGACCAGATATCTCCTTCTGTGCGTGGTAGAGATGAGAAACAGACTTTCAGATTAATTTGAGAATGTGGGTTATTTTTTTCTCTACCATTGTGCATTCCACAAGCAATGAATGAATTCCTGTTTTCCCTCCAACAAATCATCTTTCATGTTTTAAAAAGTTTAGCCATTCCAGCAAATATAGATGGGCCATGCTATCTCATTGTTGTAAGTTTCAGTCCTTTAAAGATATATGAGTTTGAGCATCTTTTTGTTTGCTTTCTATCGGTGTATTTTCATGGGTGTGTTCAGCTCTTTACTCATTGTTAATTGGGTAGTATATATTATTTTTGAGTTTCAAGATTTCTGTATTTTCAGTGCAAGTTCTTACTTAGATCTCTATTTTGCAGGTATCTCTTTTCAGTCTGTTCCTTATCTTTCTATTTCCTGAACAAGATTTTACTCAGAGTACAAAGTATTTATATAAGAAAACTAAAATTATTATTTTTTTACCGTACTGATCAGCTTTGGTGTCATTTGTTAAAACGTATGACCAAACCTGAGATCACATAAATTTCTTACTGTACTTTCTTCTAGAATTTGCATAATTTCACATTTGCAGTTAATGGCTCCTTCACCATTTAAAAAAAAAAAAAGGAGAGGAGGAATTGCTGGCAAAATGGCTGAAGAAAAAGAGCTCCAGACTGCAGCTCCTAGGGACATAGACACAGAAGATGAGTGATTCCTGTGTTTCCAACTGAGGTACGCTGTTCATCTCATAGGGACTGGTTGGATGGTGGCTGCAGCCCATGGAGTGTGAGCTGAAGCAGGGTAAGTCATCACCTCTGCTGGGAAGCCCAAGGAGTTGGGAAATTTTACCATTTACCCAAGAGAAGCTGTGAGGGAGTTAGCCTGAGGAAACACGCACCCAGTTCCTAATATGTGCTTCTCCCATGGTCTTGACAACCTGCAGACCAGGAGATTCCCTTTGGTACCTACCCCATGAGGGCCATGGGTTTCAAGCACAAAACTGGGTGGTCATTAGAAAAAACACTGAACTAGCTGTAAGACTGTTTTGTTGTTGTTGTTGTTGTTGTTGTTGTTTTTAATACCCCAGTTGTGCCTGGAATGGTTAGGAGACAGAACTGCTCACTCCTCTGAAAAGGGGTGCTGAGGCCAAGGAGCCAAGTGGTCTGGCTCGGCAGGTGCCATCCCCGACGGTGGCAATCCAACTAAGGTTCACCAGATTGAAATTCTCGCTGCCAGCACAGCAGCAGTCTGAGATCTACCTGGGACACTGGAGCTTGGTGGGGGGATGGGCATCTGCCATTGCTGAGGCTTCAGTAGGCTGTTTTACCCTCATGGTGTAAACAAAGCCTCAGGAAAGTTTGAACTGCAGCTCAGCAAGGCTGATGTGGCCAGACTGTCACATTTCTCCTCTCTGGGTAGGGCATTTTTGAAACAAATGAGAGTAGTCCCAGTCAGGGGCTTATAAATAAAACCCCCATCTCCCTGGGACAGAGCACGTGGGGGAAAAGGAAGCCACGGACACAGCTTCAGCAAACTTCAACATCTCTACCTGATGGCTCTGAAGGAGCAGCGCACCTCCCATCATAGTGTACCAGCTCTGCTAATGGACAGACTGCCTTCACAAGTGTACCCCTGACCTCTGTGTATCCTGACTGGGAGACACCTCTTGGCAGGGGATGACAGACACCTTGTACAGGAGAGCACTGGCTGGCATCTGACAGATGCCCCTTGGGAATGAAGCTTCCAGAGAAAGAATAGACAGCAATCAATCAGACAGAAAATTAACAAGAATATTCAGGACTTGAACTCAGCTGTGGATAAGTAAACCTAATAGACATCTACAGAACTATCCACCCCCAAATCAACAGAATATACATTCTTCTCAGTGACACACAATATGTATTCAAAAATTGACCACATAATTGGAAGTAAGACACTCCTCAGCAAATGCAAAAGAATGTAAATTATAACAAAGAGCCTCCCAGACCACAGTGCAATGAAATTAGAACCCAGGATTCAGAAACTCACCCAAACCTGCACAACTACATAGAAACTGAACATTTAAGAGCAGGCTGTAATTCATTGCGGGTAAATAATGAAATAAGGTAAAAATAAAGATATTTTTTGAAACCACTGAGAATGAAGACATAATGTGTCACAAACTCTGGGACACATTTAAAGCAGTGTTTAGGGAAAAATTGATAGCACTAAACGCCCAAAAGAGAAAGCAGGAAAGATCTAAAATTGACACCCTAACATCAAAATTAAAAGAACTAGTTTAGCAACAGCAAATGAATTCAAAACCTAGCAGAAGACATAAAATAACTAAGATCAGAGCAGAACTGAAGGAGACAGAGACACAAAAACCTTTCAAAAATCAATAAATCCATAAGCGGGTTTTTTGAACAGATCAACAATATAGATAGACCACTAGCCAGACTGATAAAGAAGAAAAGAGAGAAAAATCAAATAGATGCAATAAAAAATGATATAGGGAATAACACTGCTGATCATCAGATAATACTATAAACAGCTCTATGCAAATATACTAGAAAATCTAAAAGAAATGGATAAATTCCTGGACAGATACACCCTTCCAAGTTTAAACCAGGAAGAAGTTAAAGCCATGAATAATCTATTTACAATTCTGAAATTGAGGCAGTAACTGATAGCCTACCAACAAAGAAAATCCAGGACCAGACAGATTCATAGCCAAATTTTATCAGACATACCAAGAAGCACTAGTACCATTCCTTCTGATATTATTACAAACAATACAAAAAGAGGAAATCCTTCATAAATCATTTTATGAGGCCAGCATCATCCTGATACTAAAACCTGGCAGAGACACGCCAATAAAAGAAAATTTCAGGCCAGTATCCCTGATGAACATTGATGTGAAAATCCTAAATAAAATACTGGCAAACTCAATCCAGCAGCACATCATAAAGCTTATCCACCATGACCATATCAGCTTTACCCCTGGGATGCAAATCTGGTTCAACATATGCAAATCAATAAATGTAATGCATCACATAAACAGAACCAATGAAGAAAACCACATGATTATGTCAATAGACGCAGAAAAGGCATTTGACAAAATTCAAAACCACTTTATGGTAAAAAATCCCAATAAAGTAGAAATAGATGGAACACATCTCAAAATAATAAGAGCTATTTATGCCAAACCCACTGCCAATATACTGATGGGCAAAAACTGGAAGAATTCCCTTTGAAAACTAGTACAAGACAAGGATGCACTCTCTCTCCACTCTTATTCAACCAAGTATTGAAGCTTCTGTCCAGGGTAATCAGGGAAGAAAAAGAAATAAAGGGCATTCAAATCACAAGAGAGGAAGTCAATTTGTCTCTGTTTGCAGATGACATGATTGTATACTTAAAAACCCGTCATCTCAGCATAAAATCTCCTTAAGCTGGTAAGCAACTTCAGCTAAGCCTCAGGATTCAAAATCAGTGTGCAAAAATCACAAGCATTCCTACACAAAATAACAGACAACAGAAAGACAAATTATGAGTAAACTCCCATTCACAATTACTACTAAGATAACAAAATACCTCGGAATACAACTAACAATAATGTGAAGAACATATTCAAGGAGAATTTCAAACCACAGCTCCAAAAAATAAGAGAGGATTCAAAGAAATGAAAAATAGCTTCCATGCTCATAGATAGGAAGAATCAATATCGGAAAAATGGCCATGCTGCCCAAAGTAATTTATAGATTCAATGCTATCATCATCAAGCTATCAATAATTTTCTTCACAGAATTGGAATAAAAAGCTACTTTGAAGTTCATATGGAACCAGAAAAGAGCCTGCATAGACAAGACAATCTTAAGCAAAAAGAATAAATCTGGAGGCATCATTACTACCTGACTTCAAACAATATTGCAAGGCCACAGTAAGCCAAACAGCAGGGTACTTGTACCAGAACAGATATAGACCAATGAAACGTAACAGTGGCCCCAGAAATAATACCACACAATCTACTACCATCTGATCTTTGACAATCCTGAAACAAGCAAGCAATGGGGAAAAGATTTTCCCTTTAATGAATTGTGTTGGGAAAACAGGCTAGCCATATGCAGATAACAGAAACTGGACCCCTTCCTTACACTTTATGCAAAATCGACTAACGATGGATTAAAGACTTAAATGTAAGAATTAAAATCATAAAATTCCTAGAAGAAAACCTAGGCAACACCATTCAGGACACAGGCATGTGCAAAGACTTCATGTTTAAACACCAAAAGCCATGGCAATAAAAGCCAAAATTGACTAATAGGACCTTATTAAACAGAAGAGCTCCTGCAGAGCAAAATAAACTATCATCAGTGTGAACAGACAACCTACAGAATGGGTGAAAAGTCTTGCAATATGTCTATCTGAAACAAGGCAAGTATTCAGAATCTACAAGGAAATTAAACAAGTTTATAAGAAAAAAGCAAAAGACCTCATCAAACAGTGGGCAAAAGATATGAACAGACACTTCTCAAAAGAAGACTTTGATGCAGGCAACAAACATATGAACAAATGCTTATCATCCCTCGTTATTAGAGAAATACAAATCAAAACCAAAGTGAGATACCATCTCATACCAGTTAGAATGGCGATCAGTACAAATTCAGAAAACAGCAGATGCTGAAGACGACGTAGACAAATAGGATGCTTTCACAGTGTGGGTGGGAGTGTTAGTTATTTAACTATTGTGGAAGACAGTGTGGCGATTTTTCAAGGAGCCAGAGCTAGAAAAACCATTGGACCCAGCAGTCCCATTACTGGGCATATAACCAAAGTACTATAAATCATTCTGCTGTAAGGACACACACACATGTATGTTTATTGCAGCTCTATTCACAGTAGCAAGGACTTGGGACCAACCCAAATGTGCATCAGTGATAGCCTGGATAAAGAAAATGTGGCATATATACACCATGGAATAGTGTGCAGCCGTGAAAATGGATGAGTTCATGTCTTTTGCAGGGACATGAATGAAGCTGGAAACCATCATTCTCAGCAAACTATCACAGATATAGAAAATCAAACACCACATGTTCTCACTTTTAAGTGGGAGTTGAACAATGAGAACATATGGACACAGGGAGAAAAACATCACATGGTGGCAGGTGGTGGGATAGTGTAGAGAGAACATTAGGATAAATTTAGGTAATGAGTTGATGGGTGCAGCAAACCACCATGGCATGGTCGTTTGCCTTTCTCTAATGACCAGTGATGATGAGCATTTTTTCATATGTCTGTAGGCTGCATAAATGACCTATTTTGAGAAGTGTGAACAGACATACAGGTGGCCAACAAACTTATTTTTAAAAGCTCATGGCCGGGCACAGTTGGCTCATGCTTGTAATCCCAGCACTTTGGGAGGCCAAGGCGGGCAGATCACGAGGTCAGGAGATTGAGACCATGGTGAAACCCCATCTCTACTAAAAATACAGAAAATTTAGCCGGGCGTGGTGGCGGGTGCCTGTAGTCCCAGCTACTCAGAGGCTGAGGCAGGAAGAATGGCGTGAACCCGGGAGGCGGAGCTTGCAGTGAGCCAGCCCACCCACTGCACTCCAGCCTGGGCGACAGAGCAAGACTTCCGTCTCAGAAAACAAACAAACAAACAAAAAAAAAACAAATAAAAGCTCAATATTATTGATTACTAAATAAATGCCAATCAAAAGAAAAATGAGATACCATCTCATACCTGTCAGAATGGCTATTATCATAAAGTAAAAGAATAACTGATGCACTTTTGTCTGCTTTCAGTTGTGGGGACACAGACTCCTGGGTGTCTCAGGAATTTTATGTGTAATCTCTCAATCTATTCACCCAGTGCCCATCCTTATCCAATTTTCCAAGGCTTTGTCCAGCTAAGACTTTAAAGTCAGAACTTGTGCTATCTAACTGTAGAAAAGCTAATAATGTGCTGTTTCTAAAGATAAAAAGAATTTCATTTTTAGATAATTGATAAGATCACTCTCAATTTACAAATCAAGGAAATAATAGTTAATGAAATGAAAGTCTGTGTTTGCGATCATAAGAAAAGAAATTCAGTGCTGAAGACAAATGACACAATTAATTTTTGAAATTACATAAGAATTTATTAGACAGACTATTACCTTGATATCTTCCGTAACTGTTTGTTATTAGGTCCAAGTTTTGTTAGGTTTAAATATTTACATGTTATGTAGTCCATCAGTATATTTAAATGACAAAAAAGTCCTAGCACACATCATGACAATTCATACAAATATTTGTAAATCTACTTAGCGGTACAGTGTAAAGTAAATAAAGTAAGCTTAGATATTTAAGCAGATGATTTATTAATATTTAAATATTGAAATGCTGTGAAGGTATGGAATTATGTCACAGTTTTGGTATCTGGGACTTGGTGCATTTGTGTATCCACATACCCCATTAACTTAACGACTTCTCTTATTACTTCCTGCTGGATGACAAATTTTGGGCCCATGGAGGCTGAAGGACAAACTGTTACCTTTATTGGAAACTCTAGTCCAGCAGGAAAGTTTTCATTTCAGAATATTATTTCCTGCCAGATAGTTTCTTTTCTCATCTAAGGAAACTTCAGGAGTATTGTTACCTTAGCTGCTCCTCAGGTGGAGCTGGACAGGACTAATTTTACCACACAGCATCACATGGCTATGAGAAAAGCTAATCTATGAAACACTTGATGGAGTAAAACTTATATTTTATTGTTCATCTTTTTATGTGCTTGTTTTCCACATGCATGTCTTTCTGCTGAAGTGTGTGTTCAACTACTTCTCCATTTTGTAATCGGATTGTTTGTCTTTTTTTGTTGCATAAGTATGCAAGTTCTTCGTATATTGTGGATAACAGTCTGTTGTTACATACATAACATACAAACCTTCCTTTCTGTAACGTCTTTTCACTTTCTTGATAGTATCTTTTGATGCACAAAAATGTTAATTTTGAGAAAATTCTTTAGTTGCCTGCGCTTTTGGTATCAGATCTAAGAAACCACTGCTAAATCCAAAGTTATGAAGACTTATCCTTATGTATTCTTCTAGAGTTTATGTTTTTCCTCTAATAGGTAGGCTTTGAAACATTTTCAGTTAATTTTGTTTTCTGTTGTGAGAAAATAGAACAATTTCTTTGTTTGTGATAGTCAGTTTTATAACACAATCTGTTCAATTTACTGATTTTGACTACACATCAAAAATCAATTGACCACAGAGGTACTGTTGGATTTAAAATTCCATTCCATTGACCTCTGTGTGTGTCCTTATGCCAGTATTATGCTGTTTTGATTACTGCTGCTTAGCAGAAATATTTGAAATTGAGAAATGTGAGCCTCCAAGTTGGCTTTTGTTTTCAAGAACAATTTGGCTATTCAGGATCCCATGAAATGTATATGAATGTTAGAATTGTCTTGCTCATTTCCACCAAAAGGACTTTGGTGTTTTCATAGGAATCACAATGAATTTGTATATTGCTTCTTGCAGTATTGTTACATAAAAAAATCATCTTCTAATCCAGAAACATTTAGTGTCTTTACATTTATTTAGGGTTTCTGGAATTTATTTCAGCAGTATTTTGTAACTTTTCATGTCTAATTCTTTTTAGTCTTGAAAACAATATGATCATTGATTTTTTGTTGTTGCTTTTCTGTTGCTCAGCTGGGAATGTGGTTGTGCAATCATAGCTCACTGCAGCTTCAAATAGTTTGACTTGAGCAATCATCCCACCTTGACCTCCCAAAGTACTAGAATTACAGTTGTAAGCCACTACACTCAGCCTGTTTTTTTTTTGTCTTTTTTCTTTGTTTTGAAAGTCGAAAAGGATAATTTGGTTTATAATCAATGAAAATATAGTACTTTGAATTGGCCAGAAGACATAATGCACAGGAACTCTAAGTTGTATCACTGACTTATCAACCTTCTGGGTAAAGTTCAATTACTTCTTAAAAATTTGTATCTGTTAACCTTCCAAAATTATTTTTAAATAAACTCCTGAAATTGTAACAATAAAAAAATGAGAGGACAAGACACACTTAAACAACACTGAAGTTTATGAAAGGACTTATGAAATTTCAACGCATATTTTTTTTCTCTTTTCTTCTTTCTTTCTCTTTCTTTCTTTCTTTCTTTCTTTCTTTCTTTCTTTCTTTCTTTCTTTCTTTCTTTTTCTCTCTTTCTCTCTCTCTTTCTTTCTTTCTTTCTTGACAGTGCCTCATTTTTTGCTGAAGGTGTACTGCAATTGTTCCATCATGGCTCACTGCCGTCTGCAGCCTCCCAATACTGGGCTCCTTTGTTCTTTCTGCCTTAGCCTCAGCCAGAATACCTGGCAATTTTTTTTTTTGAGACAATGGTTTACCATGTTGCGTGGGCTCAACTCAAACTTCTGGGCTCAAGTGATGTGCCTGCCTTGACTTATAGGCATTAATAAAACATTTATTGTGTTAAGTTCAGTAAAAATAAATCAGTGTTTTGGCTAAGTTATGAACATACCTATAATGCAATTATTTGAATAACTCCAGCAATGCTCTGGGAAGCTACAAAATCAAGAAGTTTATTAACAAACAACTAAATACATAAAAACACTTAGCTCAATTTTTTAATTGAAGAACATGTTTATTTTTTCTAGTTTTCACATTTTCTAGATCATTGTTCATTTAAAAATCATATCCATGGGATAAAGAAAACCACCTATGAGTTACCATATTTGTTTATTTCTCAGTTGTGAAAATGTCCTTAATTTGTTGACATTGCAAAGAAATTTCAACTCTGTTAGGAAAAAACAGAAGACAACCTTCCTAGCAATTAATTTTATAGTTACATTGCATACTGGGAATGTGCCATCTGTGAAAAAATACAAACTCAACTACAGGTCTTAAACACTCAAAAGAGTTACTGGGGGGTGGAGCCAAGATGGCCGAATAGGAACAGCTCCGGTCTCCAGCTCCCAGCCCTGTTTTACAGAAGACTGGTGATTTCTGCATTGATTTCCCATCCAACCCAACCTGCCCGCCAAACGTCCTTACACTGTATGCTGAGCCACAGGGCTGCAGGCACTGCCTCCCCTGGAAGTGCAGGTCAGAGTCTCTTTTCTAGTCAAAGAAAGGGGCAAATAGACGCACCTGGAAAGCCTGGGCCAGTCCGTCCTAATACCGCGCTTTCCCAACGGGCCTAGAAAACGCAAGGGTAACACCAGGGAGATTGTGTTCCAGCAGGCACCTGGCTCCTCCTCGAGGGTCCCATGCCCACGGAGTCTCGGGCTAGAGTGCTAGCACAGCAGTCTGAGATCAAGCTGCAAGGCGGCAGCCAGGCTGGGGAGGGGCTTCACCATTGCCCAGGCTCTGCTTAGGTAAAACAAAGCAGCCAGGAAGCTCGAACTGGGTGGAGCCCACCACACTCAAGGAGGCCTGCTCCCTGTAGGCTCCACCTCTGGGGCAGGGCACAGGACAAACAAAAGTCAGCAGCAGGAATCGCCAGAGACTTAAAACCCTGTCTGACCTGACAGCTTGAAGAGAGTAGTGGTTCTCCCAGCACGCAGCTGGAGATCTGAGAACTGACAGCAGACTGCCTCCCAAAGTGGGTCCCTCAACCCTGAGCAGCCTAGCTGGGAGGCAACCCCCCAGTATAGGGAAAGACTGACACCCTCATGGGCCGGGTACCTCTGAGACAAAACTTCCAAAGGAACTATCAGACAGCTGAATTTGTGGTCTCACGAAAATCCACTGTTCTGCAGCCACTGTTGCTGACACTCCAGCCAAACAGGGTCTGGAGTGGACCTCTAGAAAACTCAACAGACCTGCAGCTGAGGGTCCTGTGTGGTAGAAGGAAAACTAACAAACAAAAGCACATCCAATACTCAAAACCCATCTGTACATCACCATCATCAAAGCCCAAAGTAGATAAAACCGAAAGATGGGGAAAAAACAGAGTAGAAAACAGGAAACTCTAAAAAGCAGAGCACCTCTCCTCCTCCAAAGGAACGTGAAGTTCCTCACCAGCAGGAACAAACGCTGGATGGAGCAGAAGAGACCTGATGAGTTGAGAGAAGAAGGCTTCAGACGATCAAATTACTCTGAGCTACGGGAGGAAATTCAAAACAATAGCAAAGAAGTTAAAAACTCAAAAAAAAAATTAGAAGAATGGATAACTAGAATAAACTGTACTGGAGAGAGGGCTTCAAGGAGATGACGGAGGTGAGCCAAGCTCAGAACCACGTGAAGATTGCAGAAGCCCTTGTGCAGATGCATCAACTGGAAGAAAGGTATCAAATATTGATGGAAGATGAAAATGAAATGAAATGAAGCGAGAAGGGAAGTCTAGAGAAAAAGAATAAAAAAAGAAATGAACAAAAGCCCAAGAAATTTGGGACTACGCGGAAACGATCAAACCCACGCCTGATTGGTGTATCCCGAAAATGACGGGAGAATGGAAACCGCTGGAAAACACTCTGCAAGATATTATATAGTGTCTCCACAATCCAGCAAGGCAGGCCAACATTCAGATTCAGGAAATACAGAGAACGCCACAAAGATACCCTCGAAGAGCAACCCAAGACACATAATTGTCAGATTCACCAAAGTTGAAATGAAGGAAAAATGTTAAGGGCAGCCAGAGAGAAAGGTCGGGTTACCTCCAAAAGGGTTTTCTCCATCAGACTAACAGCTGATCTCAGTAGAAACCTCCTACAAGCCAGAAGAGAGTGGGGCCGATATTCAACATTCTTAAAGAAAAGAATTTTCAACCCAGAATTTCCTATCCAGCCAACCAAGCTTCATAAGTGAAGCTAGAGAAATAAAACACTTTTACAGACAAGCAACACTGAGGATTTTGTCGCCACCAGGCCTGTCCTAAAAGAGCTCCTGAAGGAAGCACTAAAGTTTGGAAAGGAACAACCGTACCAGCCACCTCAAAAACATGCCAAAATTTGTAA
This sequence comes from Hoolock leuconedys, assembly GCA_023748175.1. Lineage (NCBI taxonomy): Eukaryota > Metazoa > Chordata > Mammalia > Primates > Hylobatidae > Hoolock > Hoolock leuconedys. The sequence continues at coordinate 104,959 of JAKGGE010000024.1, forward strand.
AGACCATCAGGTTAGAAGAAACTGCATCAACTAATGAGCAAAATGTAAATCCAACTAACATCATACGACAGGACTGCATTCACACATAAATATTAACATTAAATGTAAATGGGCCAAATGCTCCAACTAAAAAGACACAGACTGGCAAACTGGATAAGGAGTCAGGACCATCAGTGTGCTGTATTCAGGAAACCATCTCACGTGCAGAGATACAGTAGACCAAAATAAAGGAATGGAGGAAGATCTATCAAGCAAATGGAAAACAAAAAAAGGCAGGGCTAGCAATCCTAGTCTCTGACAAAATAGACTTAAACCAACAAAGATCAAAAAGAGACAAAGTTAAAGGCCATTGCATAATGGTAAAGGGATCAATTCGGTAAGAAGAGCTAACTATCCTAAATATATATGCACCCAACACAGGAGCACCCAGATTCATAAAAGTAAGTCCTGGAGGACCTACAAGGACCCCAAACTCCCACAATAATAATGGAGATTTTAGCCACCCCACTGTCAAACATTGTGGGACAGATCAATGGTGACAGAAAGTTAACAAGGATATCCAGGAATTGAACTCATTTCTAAACACATCAAAGTGGGACCCAGTTAGACTTCCATATAGCAGAACTTCCACCCTGGGAATCAACAGAATATACATTTTTTCAGCACTACACACCACACCTATTCCAAAATTGACCACATAGTTGGAAGTAAAGCTCTCCTCAGCAAATGTAAAAGAACAGAAATTATAATGAAACTGTCTCTCAGACCACAGTGCAATCAAACTAGAACTCAGGGGGATTAAGAAACTCCTCAAAACCGCTCAACTTCATGGAAACTAAGACAACTGCTCCTGAATGACTATTGGGTACATAATGAAATGAAGGCAAAATAAGATGTTCTTTGAAACCAGCGAGAATAAAGACACAACATACCAGAATCTCTGGAACCACATTCAAAGCAGTGTAGAGGAAATTTATAGCATAAATGCCCACAAGAGAAAGCAGGAAAGATCAAATTGACACCTAACATCACAATTAAAAGAACTAGAAAAGCAAGAGCAAACACATTCAAAGCTAGCAGAGAGGCTAAAATACTTAAAATCAGAGGCAAGAACTGAAGAGGAAATAGAGACACAAAAAAACCCTTCAAAAATTAATGAATCCAGGGCCTGGTTTTGAGAAGATCCAACAAATTGATAGACACATGTAAGACTAATAAAAAGAAGAAAAGAGAAGAATCAAATAGATGCAATAAAAAATGAAAAAGGGATATCACCGATCCAGAGCTACAATCTACCATCAGAGAATACTACAAACACTATCTATGCAAATAAACTAGAAAATCTGAAGAAATGGATAATTCCTCGACAAATACACCCTCCCAAGACTAAATCAGGAAGAAGTCGAATCTCTGAATAGACCAATAACAGGTTCTGAAATTGTGGCAATAATCAATAGCTTACCAACCAAAAGAGTCCAGGACCTGATGGATTCACAGCTGAATTCTACCAGAGATACAAGAAGGAACTGGTACCATTCCTTCTGAAACTATTCCAATCGATAGAAAAGAGGGAATCCTGTACATTTTATGAAATATATCCTGATACCAAAAGCCAGGCAGAGACACAACCAAAAGGAGGCACAAGACCAATATCCTTGATGAACATTGATGCAAAAATCCTCAATAAAATACTAGCAAGCACAGTCAGAAGCATAAAAAGCTTATACACCACGATCAAGTGGGCTTCCCTATCCTAAGGATGCAAGACTGGTTCAACTTATACGCCTTGAATCAATAAATGTAATCCAGCATATAAACAGAACCAAAGACAAAACCACATGATTATCTCAATAGATGCAGAAAAGGCTTTTGACAAATTGTAACAGCCTTTCATGCTAAAAACTCTCAATAAATTGGTATTGATGGGACATATCTCAAAATAATAAGAGCTATATATAAATGTCGCCCACAGCCAATATCATACTGAATGGGCAAAACTGGAAGCATTCCCTCTGAAAACTGGCACAAGACAGGGATGCCCTCTCTCACCGCTCCACATTCAACATAGTGCTGGAAGTTCTGGCCAGAGCAATCAGGCAGGAGGAAATAAAAGCGTATTCAATTGGGATGAGAGGAAGTCAAACTGTCCCTGTTTGCAGATGACATGATTGTATATCTAGAAAATCCCATTGTCTCAGCCCAAAATCTCATAGCTGATTAGCAACTTCAGCAAAGAGATCTCAGGATACAAGTAATGTACCAAAAATGCATAAGCATTCTTGTACACACCAATCTGAATTAAAACAGAGAATAAATCACGAGTGAACTCCCATTCACAATTACTTCAAATAGAATAAAATACCTAGAATCCAACACAAGGGATGTGAAGGACCTCTTCAAGGAGAACTACAAACCACTGCTCAATGAAATAAAAGAGGATACAAACAAATGGAAGAAACATTCCTTTCTCATGGGTTGGAAGAATCAATATCGTGAAAATGGCCATACTGCCCAAAGTAATTTATAGATTCAATGCCATCCCCATCAAGCTACCAATGACTTTCTTCACAGAATTGGAAAAACTAATTTAAAGTTCATATGGAACCAAAAGAGCCCACGTGCCAAAGTCAATCCCTATAAGCCAAAGAACAAAGCTGGAGGCATCCGCCGCTCCCTGACTTCAAACTATACTACAAGGCTACAGTAACCAAAACAGCATGGTACTGGTACCACAACAGAGATATAGATCAATGGAACAGAACAGAGCCCTCAGAAATGATGCCACATATCTACAACTATCTGATCTTTGACAAACCCTGACAAAAAACAAGAAATGGGGAAAGGATTCTCTATTTAATAAATGGTGCTGGGAAAACTGGCTAGGCATATGTAGAAAGCTGAAACTGGATCCCTTCCTTACACCTTATACAAAAATTAATTCAAGATGGATTAGAGACTTAAATGTTAGACCTAAAACCATTAAAATCCTACAAGAAAACCTAGGCAATACCATTCAGGCCATAGGCGTGGGCAAGGACTTCATGTCTAAAACACCAAAAGCAATGGCAACAAAAGCCAAAATTGACAAATGGGATCTAATTAAACTAAAGAGCTTCTGCACAGCAAAAGAAACTACCATCAGAGTGAACAGGCAACCTACAGAATGGGAGAAAATTTTTGCAACCTACTCATCTGACAAAGGGCTAATATCCAGAATCTACAATGAACTCAAACAAATTTACAAGAAAAAAACAAACAACCCATCAAAAAATTAAGGCAAGGACATGAACAGACACTTCTCAAAGAAGACATTTATGCAGCCAAAAACACATGAAGAAATGCTCATCATCACTGGCCATCAGAGAAATGCAAATCAAAACCACAGTGAGATGCCATCTCACACCAGTTAGAATGGCCATCATTAAAAAGCAGGAAACAACAGGTGCTGGAGAGGGATGTGGAGAAATAGGAACACTTTTACACTGTTGGTGGGACTGTAAACTAGTTCAACCATTGTCGAAGTCAGTGTGGCGAGTCCTCAGGGATCTCGAACTAGAAATACCATTTGACCCAGCCATCCCATTACTGGGTATATACCCAAGGACTATAAATCATGCTGCTATAAGACACATGCTGTATACTTTATTGTGCGGCACTATTCACAATAGCAAAGAGTTGGAACCAACCCAAATGTCCAACAACAATAGACTGGATTAAGAAAATGTGGCACATATACACCATGGAATACTATGCAGCCATAAAAATGATGAGTTCATGTCCTTTGTAGGGACATGGATGAAACTGGAAAACATCATTCTCAGTAAACTTATCGCAAAGGACAAAACCAAACACCGCATGTTCTCACTCATAGGTGGGAATTGAACAATGAGAACTCATGGACACAGGAAGGGGAACATCACATTCCGGGGACTGTTGTGGGGTGGGGTGAGGGGGGGTACTGCATTAGGAGATATACCTAATGCTGAATGATATAAGAGATTAATGGGTGCAGGAAATCAACATGGCACATGGACACATATGTAACAAACCTGCACATTGTGCACATGTACCCTAAAACCTAAAGTATAATAAAAAAAATAATAATAAATTAAAAAAAAAAAAGTTACTGGTTGATTATCATTTATTTTATCAGTCTATTATATTTATAAACAATCAATTGTATTTACATACAATCTAGAAAGTTTACAGCCATCAGAAGTTCTAGTGCAGTTTCAGGTGAAATGGGAATTTAAAAATCCCTGTGGAGCTGTACGTGTGCTAATATGTGTAGGTAAAATATGTTCACTCTTTTCGCAGTACTTATGAAAGGGATGTCTCTCAAATTGACCTCAGTGATTTTCTTCTCAGCAAAATGGCCTGGGCCACTCAACAAGATTTCATTATTGTTGATATTTATGCATGTTCTTTATAAAAAATTTATAACTCAGAAGACATTCATTTGACATCATGGCATTAGGGCTTTCAAAACTACTAGCGTTTTTCTCTTCTTCATCCATTATGTTTTAAAGTAATTCGACTTTGATTTCTCAGAAACTTGAACAATTTCTTGTTAGCCCCATTGCCACTAAAGCCAGGTCCCAATGTAGCAGCACAGCCTCAACTCCAAGGCCGTCCCTCCCCCAGCTGCCTGCATCTATGGCTTCCAGAGCAGTGGGAAAGGTTTCACCTTCCTGTTTTTGAGAAATAAAATTGTCATCTTATTTTCATTTTTATAGTGTTTATTGCTAGTGAATAGAAATAGATTTTGTGGCCAGGTGCAGTGGCTCAGGCCTGTAATCTCAGCACTTTAAGAAGCCAAAGCGGGCACATCACCTGATGTCAGGAGTTCAAGACCAGCCTAACATGGAGAAATCCACTCTCTACTAGAAATACAAAATTAGCCAGGCATGGTGGGGCATGTCTGAATCCCAGATACTCAGGAGACTGATGCTAGAGAACCCCTAGAACCCAGGAGATGGAGTTTGTGGTAAGCCGAGATCGTGCCATTGTATTCCAGCATAGGCATCAAGAGCAAAATGCTATCAAAAGAAAAGATTTTTGTGTTAATATTTTGTCCTGTTATTTTGCTTAATTTGTTTGCTAGATTTCGTAATTTCTGGTTGGTTCCTCATGGTTTTCTCTGTATGAGATCTGTCGGTAGTTTTACTTTTCTCTTTTAGATATGAACGGCTGTGTGTGTGTGTGTGTGTGTGTGTGTGTGTGTGTGTGTACACATATATAATTGTTCCACTGGAACTTCTAGTACAGGGTTTAATATACTTGAGCATCAGTGATGTGTTTCTCATCCTAAAGCTTTGGTTCCCAACAATTTAGATGATGATTATTATGGGTTTTGCATAAAGATGTTTTATCAGGGGAAAAAAAAATGGAAACACAGTTTATTGGATTTTTAATTGTTAAATATATTTTAATTGTTAAATATGTTGATTGTCTTTAAGTACTTTCTGTAAAAGTTGAGACAAACATGGTGTATTTCAACATTTGATTTACATAATATATTGAAAGGGGTGGCATTAGAAGGGGAAAAAACCATCGCTTTTCTGAGAAAAGATCTTAAACATTTTGGTGTATAATGTCTTCACTATGTAACAAATTCCATGTACTGTTATTTGGTTAAATATTATGATGTCTATAATTATCAGATATAGTAACATTTAGTTTTTTGTCGTAGTGATATCATATTTAATTGAATACTCATTTGGGCTTAGAAAGAGATATGACTTCTTGTACTTTTATGAAGCAGATGTATTTAAAGTCTTTTAAGTGTAATGGGGTAACCTTAAGGATAGAACAGAAATGGAGGATTAGGATAGGATTTACAATTGCAGAATAAGTTCAGGATTAGACTGAGGGTTAGGGCTGGATTTGAGATAAGATTTAGTGCTGTGGTAGGATTAGGGTTGGAGTTACAGTTACGATTAAGGTTTTATGGGTTAGGGTTGGGGTTGAGTTTAGGGTTAGGGTTCATAATCAGGGTTAGAGTTTGTGTTTGGGGTTATGTTATGCTTAGGTTTAGGGTAAAAAGATAGGCTTACATTTAAAAGTTAGGAAATAGGGTCTTGACCAAGGTTAGGGTTACTTTTAAGGGTTAGCTTGTGGGTAAAGTTTAGAGCATTAGTGTTGGGTTTCTGTGTTTGGGTTAGTGTTTAGCATTAGGATAGGGCTTAGGATTATGTTTAGGTTTAGGATTCGGGGTTCAGGGTTAGGGTTTAGGGTTACTGTTAATGTTAGTGTTCAATATTTATGTTAGTGTTAGTCATACAGTTAGGGCTTTGTATTTAGGTTTAGCATGATATTAGGGCTGGGTTTGTATTGAGGTTGAGGTTGGTGGTCACGATTAGGGTTATTAGAATTAGTATTAAGATTTTTCAAAGTTGGGGCTAAGATTAATTTTAGGTTTAGGGTTTAGGTTTAATTATGTTTACAAGTTTTGGTTTAGGGCTAGGGTTAGTGTTAAGGTTTAGGGTTTCTGATCTAGGGTTAAGGTTATGATTAGGTTCAGTGTTTAGGATAAGAGTTAGTTTTAGGTTTAGTGCTAAGGTTAAGATTATGTTAGAATTATGATTAGGTTTAGGTGGTAGTGTAAGGGTTCGCATTAAGGTTTGGGTTAGGTTTAGGTTTAGGATTCAGGATGAGAGTTAAAAGTAGGGTAAGCGATATGTTTACTGTTAGGGTTATGATCTAAATGTTTGGTTTAGTGTTAAAATTTAGGATTAGGGTTTAGTGTTAGTTTATGGTTTAACATTGGGTACCTGCTTGTGGTTCAGTTAGGGTTAAGATGATGGTTAAATTGTTTGTCTAAAGATTAGGATTAGGGTTAGTGTTAGGGTTAGAGTAGGGCTTGGGATTAGCTGTTAGTGTTAAGAGTTAGGATTTACGGTTTGGCTAATGTTTGGGGTATTGTTTAGGGTTAATGTTATAATTAGGGTTAGGATTTGGGCTTAGGATTCTCTGTTTAGTTTAAGATAGGGTTTATGTTTATATTTGGGGTTGGTGTTCATGTAGGAGTAGAGTAAATTTTAGGTTTAGGATTAGAGGGTATGGGTTAAAACTCAGGGTTAGGGTTAGCTTTAGGATATAGAATTAGTTTTAGGGGTTAGTGTTAGTGTTAGTGTTAGAGTTTAGTGTTAGTGTTCGTGTTTTCATTGGGCTTCTGGTTGTGGGTCTGTTGGTGTTATAGATACGGCAGGGTGTTAGAATTAGGATTAAGTTTAGAATTATTGTTTAATGTTATTGTTAGGGTTAGGGTAGGAGTAGATTAAGCTTTAGGGTTATAGTTATGGTTAGTATTTAAATTTAGATTAAGGGGTTAAGGTTATGTTTATTATTATGATTACAGTTGGGGTTAAAATTGTTGGTTAGAATTAGTGTTAGGGTTAGGGTTAGCTTTAGGATATAGAATTAGTGTTAGGGTTAGGGTTAGCTTTAGGATATAGAATTAGTGTTAGGGTTAGGGTTTGGGATTAGGGTTTTAGACTTAGAGTTTAAGTTCAGGTGTATGTAATGTTTGGGTTACCTTTGTGTTAAGGTTATTATCACGGTCAGGGCCAAATTCAGTTTTAGCTGTTAGAGTGGGATTATGAGTTGGGATTTGATTTGGGGTTTTGGTTTTAGTGAGTAGTTAGGCATAGGGTTGAGGTTGGGGACAAGTTTGTGGCTTAGAGTTGCTGTTAGTGTTAGGGATTCTTGGTTAGGATTGGGGTAGTGGCTGGGTTAAGGTTAATGTTATGATTAAGTTTAGGGTTACAGAAGGCACGGGGAAGCTGGGTAGTGTATTAGGTCATCACTCTTTTTTGCAGAAGGGAGTACTGAGCCTTGCACCCAGAAGTTTTCAGGGTCTAAGCTCAGGGCCATCTTAATGCTCATTGTACAGCCTCATAGATTTGGAGACAGAAGAAGTGGCCTTCTGAGACCACGGCTTTTCTAAACCTCAACCCGGAGCTAACCAAATCCACATTAGCTTGTGTTTGAGAGTGGCAGGTGTTTTGAGGTAGTCTCTGGAAGGCCTAAAGGAAGGGAAGTTAGTGACAGCTTACACCACAGACACACTCTGCTAAACCTTAGAGGTAAAGGTGGAAATAATTAAATGCCTGTGGTCAAGCACTCTGTGTACCAGCCACAAGTGGAGACTGAGTTGGCACATTCTCCCACACAAGCAAGAGAAAGCAACCTGCAGACTCTGACTCCAGTCTCTGGTACTGGGGTTGTGTGGGATCTGGAATAACAGCAACATTTAAAATCAGCAGAATTCCAAGTTGTTTGGCCTATTAAATCCTGGAAAGGCTGTCGAGATTGATGGTTGTGGCAGTTCCTTTCTCACAGAGGGAGGCGGAGACCTGCGAGTGGTGAGCCTGGTTCATGTGGCCTGGGGTGACTGGGCTAAATGTAGTGTTCACTTCTGTACTTTACAGTCTTTGTTGTAGCATATATGGGCTGTGCTCCTCCCTCCAGGCCTGTGTCCATTAATGACCACCAGGATCAGGTTCCCAGGGCATGAGGGTATCCTTTTGCTGGAAGCTGAGACCAGGTTGGCTCCAGGCAGGTGCCTAGTGTGGACTGAATTATAGGGTACCTATGAGAAGAGGGAGTGCAGTACCCCAAATCACATGCTCTCCTTTCTGAAATAGCTAGATTGTGAGAAAATCCACACTACAATCACGGGCTTGCTTTTCCATTCACTGCTGGAGCTGAGACCGGGCAGAGTTTGCCAAAGCCACTGTCTCCCCTACAGCTTGCCTATCCTCTCCACATGGCTGTCCTCAGACTTCCTCTTGCTCCTCCAACACTTATTCCTCCTGCCTATTTTAACCTAGGGGAAATGCAAGTCAAAACTACAGTAAGATACCTCTTCACATCCATTATAATTACAAAAAAAAGCTAACAATGGTTGAAATGGAAGTGGGAAAATGTGATAGTAAAATGCTGCAGCTGCTATGGCAAATAGTTTGGTAGTTCATCAAAAGCTAAATATATAATTACCATAGAACCCACAAAATCCACTCCAAGCTACACACACAAAACGTAAAACAGATATTCCAACAAAACATGTATACATATGTTCATAGCAGCATTCACAATAACTAAAATCTGGAAACACACCAAATAAATATCCACCAACAAAAAGTAAGAAGCAAAATGTAGTATGTCCATAGAATGGCATAATATTCAGCTGTGAAAAGTACTACAACTCTAATGCTACAATGTGAAGAAACTTCTAAACAATTTTGTCTCAAGAAGCTGAATATAAAAGTTACATAGTATATGATTTTATTTATATAAATGTTTAGAATAAGGAAATCCATAGAGACAAAACACAGATTACTGGTTGCTGGTGTCAGAAAGAGGACAGATTGCGGAAGAGCTCTTATTAAGTAGAGTATTTCCTTTTGGAATAATGAAAATAATTTGGAACTAAGATGTGGTAGTTGCATACAAGTGTGCACATACTAAAGATCACTAAGGAATTCATTAAGAAATAGTTAATTTTATATTATGTGAAGGAATTTGACCTCACTAAAAAGACAATATTTCTAACTCAGCATTCTGTCAGCAATGTGAACTCTCTTTCCACAGAGTGCTTGTAGCATGGGGTTCTGGTCCCTCCACAGTCCAGAACTGCCTGGGGCCAGGCCAGCCACACACTAGGCACATACTCCTACCCCCGTGTCCAGCAGTTCCTCAACCTATTACCAGTGGAAGTTATCTGACATACTGACATCAAATCTATCATGGTCTGCAGTAACGTAAATTCTCCCCTCCTCAGAAGAAAAATTTGACTGAGAGGAATAAAGTAGCAAAGGAGACTGAGTAAAGTTTCACAGCAAACATGGATGTTTATTTAAAAAGTTTTAGAGTAAGAAAAAATGAAGAGTGCACTTTGAAGAGATCCAAGTGGTTGATTTGAATATATACCATACATATGACTTGCAAATATTTTGTCCCATGCTGTTGGTTTTCTTTCCACTATACTGACAGTGTCCTTTAATGCACAGAAGTGCTTAGTTTTGATGAAGTTCAATTGATATAATTTTTTCTTATGTTTTGTGTTCATTCAGTGATATAGCCAAGAAATCATTTACAAATCCACAGCCAATAAGCGCATGAAAAGATGTTCAAAATCACTAGCCACTTAATACATGAATATCTAAACCACAATGAGATTACCACTTTATCCCCTTTGGAATTTTTCATTTTTTAAAAAGAAAAGTTTGAGAGTATGTGGAGAAATTGGAATCCTTGTACATTGCTGATGAGATTGTGAAATGGTGGTGATGGTTGCACAATTTGAGCAGAGTTAATGATTCCAAATATACACTCAAAAATGTTTGAAATGGTACATTTGTTTATGTATGTTTTTCCACTTACAACAAAAGCTTCCTCAGAAATTGTCCTAAAATAGGTCCGTGTGTGATGAAAGAAGACCCTCCTCTCCTATCATGAGTAGAAGCCTATTTATTTATTCCAGTATACACACTCCTGGTTCTTCCACACGCCCAGCATGATCTCATCAAGCAGAATTAGTCCCTTCTCATCTGGCCCATTTGTGCTTCTTTCTATCATTGCATTCTCTTTTTCAACTCATTACCTGCCCACTAAATACAACTGTAAATTACAAGTCTGTTTATTATCTCTATAAATATTTCTTCTCTGTAATGTAATAGAAATGAAATCATACAATATGGCACCTCTTCAGACTGGCTTTTATCACTTAGATTGATGAATGCCCGATTCCTCCATGGCTTTGCCTGACTTCACAAATCACTCATTTTCTTTTGATGAATAGTTTTTTATTTTATGAATTTACCTGGCTTGGTTAATATTGAAGGGTATCCATTGTCAAGAGAGCTGTTATACATAAATGCATGTGGTTTTCGGTTAGATGTGAGTTTCCAAATCAGTTTTCTAGATACCTAAGTGTGCAATTGTTAACCTATATGATGAGACCATGTTTACCTTTGGAAAATCCTACCAAACTGTGGCAGAAGAAAACAACCATATTTTAAAGTTGCTGTGCCATTTATGCATTCCATCAGCAATGAACAAGATTTTCTGTTGCAGTTTTGATTATATTTAAAAAGAAATTTAGACATAGTATAGCTGTTTAGTTCTCTCACTTTTAATTTGCCTTCCCCGAATGGCAGGTGTTGTTGAGCAGGATTTTGTTATTATTGTTTGTCCATTAATCTATGATTGCTGCCAAAAAGCATATGTGTGTTGTGCCACGGAAAACCAATTTTAAAAAAATGTACTGTAAGCTCTGCTTGGTAAAAACTAATAAAATTATTCTAGTACACATAGTCATTTATCCTGCTATTTTTTCTAATCTTATGGTGACTGCAATAAAATAGTGAACTGTAGCTAATAAGAAAATGTGGTGTATTAGTGTGATTTTTCACTGTGTAAAGATCCCTTTCAATCAAGTGATTTCTTTATGGATACAAGTGTAGGTTGAAAACCATCTCTCTAACACTTGTCAGTGCCTCAAGATTGTTAGGATAAAATAAAATTTCCAACCAAAGTATACTTGTTGGCATCCAGAATTTTAAGAAAAGTTTGAGAGTATGTGGAGAAATTGGAATCCTTGTACATTGCTGATGAGATTGTGAAATGGTGGTGATGGTTGCACAATTTGAGCAGAGTTAATGATTCCAAATATACACTCAAAAATGTTTGAAATGGTACATTTGTTTATGTATGTTTTTCCACTTACAACAAAAGCTTCCTCAGAAATTGTCCTAAAATAGGTCCGTGTGTGATGAAAGAAGACCCTCCTCTCCTATCATGAGTAGAAGCCTATTTATTTATTCATGCTAGTATACACACTCCTGGTTCTTCCACACAAACAGCATGATCACATCAAACAGAATGAGTCCCTTCTCACCTGCCCATTTGTGCTTCTTTCCATCATTGCATTCTGCTAATCAACTCGCTATCTACCCGCTACAAACCACTATAAATTACAGGTCTGTTTACCATTTCTGTAGACATTTCTTCTCTGTAATGTAATAGAAATGAAATCATACAATGTGTCATCTCTTCAGACTAGTTTTATCACTTAGATTGATGAATGCCCGATTCCTCCATGGCTTTGCCTGACTTCACAAATCACTCATTTTCTTTTGATGAATAGTTTTTTATTTTATGAATTTACCTGGCTTGGTTAATATTGAAGGGTATCCATTGTCAAGAGAGCTGTTATACATAAATGCATGTGGTTTTCGGTTAGATGTGAGTTTCCAAATCAGTTTTCTAGATACCTAAGTGTGCAATTGTTAACCTATATGATGAGACCATGTTTACCTTTGGAAAATCCTACCAAACTGTGGCAGAAGAAAACAACCATATTTTAAAGTTGCTGTGCCATTTATGCATTCCATCAGCAATGAACAAGATTTTCTGTTGCAGTTTTGATTATATTTAAAAAGAAATTTAGACATAGTATAGCTGTTTAGTTCTCTCACTTTTAATTTGCCTTCCCCGAATGGCAGGTGTTGTTGAGCAGGATTTTGTTATTATTGTTTGTCCATTAATCTATGATTGCTGCCAAAAAGCATATGTGTGTTGTGCCACGGAAAACCAATTTTAAAAATAAAAGCCAGAAAGAATGACAGATGAAATTAATCTCATGAATTTGTAATGACTTGCTATTTGGTTTTGACTTACTGTTGTTACTGTGTTTTCTGTCTTGAGAATACCAAAATAGTAATCCATTGTACCAAGCATTCTAAAATAACTGCCTAAAAAAGTAATTGAATCCTTTTTTTTTTTTTTACAGAGTCTCACTCTGTTCCCATGGCTGGAGTGGTATGATCTCAACTCTGGTAACCTCAGCTTCCCGGGTTCACACAATTATCCTGTCTCAGCCTCCTGAGTATCTGGGATTACAGGAGCCCACCACCACTCGGGGTTAATTTTTCATATTTTTCAGTAGAGAGCTTGTTTCACCGTGTTGACCAGGATGATCTCAAACACCTGACCTAAGGACATCCACCTGGCTCAGCCTCCCAAAGTGCTTGGATTACAGGTGTAAGCCACAATGCCTGGCCATGCCAAATCTTTTATTTCTTTATGGAGACAAGTGTAGGTTGAAAACCATCTCTCCTAACACTTGTCAGTGCCTCAAGATTGTTAGGATAAAAATAAAATTTCCAACCAAAGTATACTTGTTGGCATCCAGAATTTTAAGAAAAGTTGTGAAATAAAATGTCCAGCTTCTGGCTCATTCCTGGAGAGCATGCCCAATGTCTCAGGAAATGGCTTGGAGCCTCAGGCTGCAGCAGAAGTAACAGGGGCTCAGTGAGCAGTATTTGGGTGCCTGTTTTTCATCTCCATATCTCCTTTGGTGAGGTATGTATTCAGGTTTTTACCAATTTATTGGGTCATCTTACTTCTTTGCACGTTTTGCATAAAAGTTATTTTCAGATGTGTTTCCTTAATTTTTCTCAGCCTGCTGCTTGTTTTTTTGGTTCTCTTAACCAGAACATATTTTTTGTTTTGTTTTTTCTCTTATTTTTTTTTTTTTTTTTTTGAGATGAAGTCTCAACGTCACCCAGGCTGTGGTGCAAAGGTGTGATTTCAGCCCACTGCAACCTATGTCTCCTGGGTTCAAGAGAATCTTCTGCCTCAGCTTCCTGAGTAGCTTGGATTACACGTGCCTGCCAACAAGCCCACATATTTTTTTTTTTTTTTTGTATTTTTAGTAGTGACAGTGTGGCAGTCAGTTATTATGGGATGAGACGAAGGAGGATGAATTCAGAAATGAAGACAAAGACAAAAAAGATCTGTTCTAAAAGATGGGTTAGGGGGCTTATCACTTCGAGTGAGCAAAGGCCCTGAGCTTCTACAGGCCCCTTTGTATTTATTAGTCAGAATCAACAGGGATAAAAGGCAATTGTTGTTCAGCTGCTTGATTTATCACAGGCTCATATTATTGCTTTCTTTATACTACAGCCTTCAAATGTTCCTATATATAACAACAAGGAATACTGCACTTGGGGAATGACTGCCCTCAGCATTCCTTCTGACACCAGATGTGATGTGTCAGTTTGCCAACATCTTGCTTTCATGAGAAAAGTCTGCTTATAGCTGCTCCAGTCATTACTGAGTTGGTCATGACCCTCATTCTTTTGGCCTCCAACATCTTTTCTTTTTGTTTTTGCGTTAGTTGTGTAAAGGTAATTGCAGACTATGCAGATCTCAATTGCTGTTTGGTGGTCCAGCTCATTTTACAGACAATCAAAATAAAACAGACATAATAACATTACTCTGATAATCACGATAATGATATTGAGGTGCTATTTCAAGGAGGTCCAAAGTTTAAGGCTCTCTAAACCTTGCTGGAATTCTGCCCAAGATTTTAAAGATGGCTGAAATGCTTCAGTATGCTTATTCAAGTTAAGGTTTTTACTTTGTAAATCATTAATATCAAAAGTAACATTGGATGTGAGAACCCCCCGTAAATGGGCCTTTACGAGATTCCGTGGATATTCCATTTGGTTTTATGCCAAATTGGTTACACAAATATGATTTTGGTTAACATTATGATGCAATTGCTGATGAAACTACAAGCTTTGTACTTGTTTTCGGAGCCACAGGACTGTAGTCTTTAACATTGGTACTTGCATTTGTATCTCGGTGTTAAGTTTAGTTTTAAGCACCTATGCCCAGTCAGCTGTACACATTCAATTTTCTACATATTGAGCTGCTTGAATGGAGCTGTGCATTGCTACTAAGGACCCCACAACAGATGCTATTAATGTACCTAAGGAGCTTTCACAAAAATTATCATGCCTAAGGCTCTACAAACACAATGCATAAGCTGAGTAAGAAAAAGGTTTACAAAATGTAAATTAGAGGTGGCCACCCAAGGCTCAGACAGATTTACAGGAATCCACAATCTGGGATTGTGACCTAGCATTATTAAGGGGGATATGCTGTATGTTTGTATTGTACTATGATTAAAGGAATGATAAAATTGACAGGAATCATAAGTCAATTGGGCATTGTTTACCTGGAGTTTTTTTTTTTTTTTTTTTTTTTGAGACAGAGTCTCACTGTCCCAGGCTGGAGTGCAGTGGCGCGATCTCGGCTCACTGCAGGCTCCGCCCCCCAGGGTTCACGCCATTCTCCTGCCTCAGCCTCCCGCGTAGCTGGGACTACAGGCGCCCACCACCTCGCTCAGCTAATTTTTTGTATTTTCAGTAGAGACGGGGTTTCACTGTGGTAGCCAGGATGGTCTCCATCTCCTGACCTCATGATCCGCCCACCTCGGCCTTCCAAAGTGCTGGGATTACAGGAGTGAGCCACCGCGCCCAGCGAGTTTTTTTTTTTTTTTTTTTTTCTGCTTGAAAAACATGTTTTAATAACACGAAGTGTAAATTGAGTGGTAATATTTTCTACCAAAGTAACATTAAAACTGTGTTCAGCACAATTACAGTAATTAGTGTTCTGACACAAATACTGCCATTCATAAAAGGAGTGCTGCCTTCCCTATTGACCCCTGAATTGGACCTGTCTTTCCTTGATAATGCCATTTAGGCAAAGATGGGCTCACGCCTCTTCCATGCCAAGCAAGCTGTGCTGCAGATTGGGATTGAATTCCAGTGCAATGTAGTGAAGAGATGCTAAAGTTTCTTCACCAGCATCATCGAAGTTTACACAATGAGGTCGGATTCTCATCTCTCCTATCTAAATGACTACAGGGTCCCCAGTCAATAATGTCTCCCATTAGCACGGACTGTTGTCTAGCTAGGGGGACAAGACACTGGTTCCAAGGATGGGGGTAATAATTATCAAAGGAAGCCCATTCTGTATAATTAATGCAACTTGGGTGATGGGGCTGGGAGTGATTAATAGCTATACCAGTAATGTTAATAGATCTAAGGACTAATAAGTACATAATTTTTCCACAGTAACTCAACCATCCTTGGTATTAAATTGCAAAACAACTGCAGCTGAGTGATGTACCCTGGGTGACGTGTAAAAGAAGTCCCTGCAATGGAGCAGCTTAATTGAAAATCATTGTTCTTAGAGTCTAATTGTCTGTGTCAGGGGAGTTAGGTGTCCTGGTGCTCACACTCCACGATCGTGATAGATCGCAGGGGGACTGTCAATCCAAATTACACTCCATAATACTCGAGGATTGGAAACATGTGTCCAATATGTTTTTGTCTCTGCACAGGGAAAACAAACTGCACATGGTGTTACTGGTAGCATGGCCATAAACGTGAACTCAGGGGTTTTTACCTGAACCTGGTGCTCCAGCACTTTCAGCTGGCTCACAGCTTGTAATGGAGGAGCCACATCCATAGTTGGGATAAGTGGCTCACTCCAGTCTCCCTTTCCATGTTCACAAACACCTTGAGGGCACTCACACATTTTATCCCATCTCCTGCAAAAACACAAGCATACCCTCCTCCTTACATCAGTAAATCTACTGAGCCTGTCCATCATCCTTCTTCTGGGTATTTTCATAATACCTTTCAGTGTACTTTCCTTTTTCCCTCTAACATTTACTAATGTCCTTCTGCCACAGTATTTCTATCTGTGACAAAAGTCAAAATATTTAAAGTAAATAAGTTTAAAAAAATTAAAGTAAATAAGTAAAAGTAAATGTAATTTTGCTTGAGTTGGTATCTGTTCTCTTCTTTTTACTTTCTGTTTTTCCAGCACATATTGTAATGTTTGATTTGCTCACTGTATAATTCCTTGTCCTTGAGGGTTGTAAAGAATTCCTGATTTATGAGTGATTGAACATAGCTATATTTTTTTTAAAAAAATGATAACTAACATAGGCGAGTCCATTGTCAGTTTTTTAATTGTTTAGGGACCCCATATGAGCAAATGATGACAGACAATGTCATTGTACATGACCAGCTCTCTGAACTGCTTTGCATGTGGCATGCAGCAAATGAGAATAAGTGTCTATAATCACATGAACAAAGGAGAGTTTTCCAATGGCAGCTTCATGAGTAACATCCATCTCTCAGATTTCATTTGGAGCTAAGCCTCATGGGTTACAGCCTTCTATGGGTGCAACTCCAGGTACATGCTGGAAGGTAGGACACACTTATGCCCGGCTGCAGCCTGACTGTGAGGCAAATGAAAGACACAAATAAAGGCAGATGGGTTTTGAAGCATGAGAAGCTTGAACTTATTGAAATGCAGAACAAATCAATCAATCTGCCCTATCATTACCTAGAAATAGTGGTGTAGAGAGTTGTGTGGGAAAGCAAATATGAGAAATATAAAAAGGAGAAGCACAAGAGCAAAAGGCTTCTTGAAGTCTTAGAAACAAGTTAAACAGCTCTGGTTCTAGGATGCCTTAAATAGTGGCAATCACAATGTGACTGGCGACATTACAACATAGGCTGAATCATTAACACTGTCTAAGTGTTAATAGGAGATGAAGCAGTGAGCTGTAAAACCTGAATAACTGCCATTAGTTTTGAGCCTTAAGCTGAAACTCCAGGGATATTTTTCTTTGAGTAGGGTTAGGCCCATAAGTAGCACTGTGATCTTAGAAAGAGCCATCAGGAAAATAGGTCTGGCTTCCTGAAATGTCTTTGTGATGAGTAATCACAGGGAAGATGAAAGGTTGAACTTTTAAAATTGCTAAATTTTGTCCGATGGATAATGTTTATCTATTATTCCTACAAAATCTGCAAGAGCAATTTACCCCACAGTCAACATTTCCCATGCTGCAGCCTGTTGTTGAGAATCCAATTTTTTTCCCTTCATAACCTTTAGACTTGCTCTAAAAGGAGAAAAATAATTTTTTTCTGGACCATATCTCTTAAGCATTTTGCATGTATGTCTACCCATTTTTATAAGTTGAGTAATTAAAGAAAGATAAACTTGCAAATACTTTACTGTCTGATTGAATTTTTTTTTAAAAAGCCATTCTATTACAATTACAGATTTTTCTATGAACTGGCCTAAAGGTCCTGTTGGAGAATTGGGGGGTAGAAAGAATAGAGAGAACCAAAGGTTTTGTGGCTGTAGTGGGGAGGTGTGTGTTTGCTGAAGCATTTGCTCTACAAGCTGTAACTCAGCTTCTGTCTCCTTAGTAAGTTACTGAGGAGAATATAATGAATAATCTCCATGGAGTGTCTGAGTGTTTGAGTTGATAAGTGTCAATACCTCGCATTGGACACAGCCAATTTATATTCCCTAATAATTTTTGGAAATCATTCAAAGTTTGTAATCTCACCCTATGGAGGACTAGTTTCTGAGGTCGAACATTTATGTCAGTAACAATAGCGCCTAAGTATTGGTATTGGAATGTTGTTTCTACCTTTTCTTGAGCTATTTTGAGATTACATTTAGGCAAAGCCTGTTTTGTTTCTCTGAACAATTGTGTAATTGTTCCATAGCAGCAGCCACAAGAATGTCATCCACATAATGAATGATGAAGGCAGTAGGAAATATATTCTGAGGCTCCTTTAATGATTGTCTTACAAAATGCTGACATAGCGTGGGAATGGTGAGCATGCTTTCGGGTAAAACTTTCCACTGGTAATGAGAGACATGCTCTTTTTGATTGCTAGAAAACACAGAGAAAACAAATCAAGGCTTATCCATCTCATGTAAGAGTATAGTAAGGAAAGAATTTTAAGATCTACTGGTGTGAGAGGCCAGTCCCTTGGAATGGCTGCCAGGAATGGCAGACCTTGCTGTAATGCACCCATTTATTTAATCTGTGTGTTAATAGCTCTCAAATCATGTAGTGATTTGCTGGGAAAACTATCTCTTCTCTATATACTAAACTTTTGCTGAAACTTTACACTTGTGTTCCCACTACTGAATCTTTTAAATTCCTGTTGGGAATAAAGATTCTGCTATCTGTTTACATTACTTTTGTCTTTCGTCCTTCCTTTTTCTAGATTTTTTTCCCTTCATACTTTTAGACTGGCTGTAGTAAATACATTGTACATCCTCAAATCGTTCTGTTGCCTGAACAGCTGCCAAATTTTCTGACAAATATAGAATTGGGTTTAGGAGTAATGTAGCATCTTTCCACATAAAATGAAACACCTCTGTTAGATTTGGAATGCCTCTATATATCTATCAGAGTAATCAGAGAACTTGACTACATATAAATTTGTTTTTTTTTTTCCAAAATCTTGCAATAAAAAGTAAACCTGAAGTTTAATAGTACCACATTTATTTGAAATTTTCTGCAAGGCCTACAGTGAAGGTGGAGGTCTATTGGGCAGCACAGGGAGAAAAACTGATGATAGGGCTATTGGAAAGCATGTAAAAGAAGGGCAGGCAGGGCATTTAGAAGTTGCATTTAAGAGCTACACAGAGGTTTGTCTCTCTGAGTTTGGGAAATTATCTTCTGTAGACTTGCTTGACATGACTAACCAAAAGCCCAGAATCAATTTTACAATGCTTACAAAGGTCTGGGTTATCCCCCAAGGTAAAGAAAGCTTGTACATCAGAAACTCACAGTAATAGATCTTTCATCTGAAGAAAACATCTGATAATTAGATACTTTCAAATAAACTTTTATCTCAGAAGGCCAGGTGTTATTTTCTTTGAACTGGTATAATTTCCATACCTTTGTGCAGTATAATATGAGCCTTACTTTTTCCCTCTGAGTCTTGAGGGCAAAGAAATTCCAGTGTTTCAGAATGCGCTGGATGAAAGTGCAGACTGAAGATAGTTTGTTACCAAATGAAAAATAAGAAAGATAAAATGTCCCTTATTTATTTTTATTTATTTTTTTGTCAAATTGACCCTGGGTGGGGAAAAATATACAAAGTGTCTTCCTTGTTATTTCTTACCTCCCAACTCCTTTCTGTCAGGTGAACAACATAGGTGCCCTTCAGGGATGCCACCATAAGCTTCACCTATGTTTTCAGGGAAGGTAACTGGCAGGAGTAGGCCTGTTTACCCGTGTACGACCCTAGCTCTCCATTGCTGATTCCTTGTTTGTCTCCTAAGCCCATTCAACCTAAAAATTTCCAGGTATGTGGGAAGCCAAAGAGAGATTATGCAGTACTTAGACTGAAGCAAGAGTCTTTAATAGAGTTTGAGTTTTTATACTATCCCTGGCTTCCCTTACTGTGGTCCTAGCAAAACACTGACATCGTCATAAATAAGACAGATTGACTTTGAAACTTAACATTCTCTTCTTATTTAGATATCAATGTAGCTGGTGCTTCAAAAAATAGAAAAAGACTCAATGACTTTATTTCTTTTATAAAAGCATCAGCCCTGAGGTTATAATTTGTCTCTCAAGAGCAGCTTCTTTTAACTATTGAAAGTGGAGACTTTCTGCTTACAGTTGGGACATGGAGTCTTAAACTATTAGCAAGATGTGGAAGAGAAAGTTGGAAACTAGTCGTTTTAGGCAAAGGCCTGACAAGGCTCTACACAGAGAAAAATTCCTGTCTTACTAGGTGGCGATGTAGGATCTGAAATATTAGATGAAAACTCTGATTACAAACACTTTTCTCTCAAAAGTTAGAAAAGGAAGGTTAGGGCTTGATAAAAGTTCCCTACAGTATGACTCTTAAATTAATAAGATAGTGGAGAGAGGAGGAGGAGGAGGAGGAGGAGGAGAAGAAGAAGAGAAGAAGAAGAAGAAGAAGAAGAAGAAGAAGAAGAAGAAGAAGAAGAAGAAGAAGAAGAAGAAGAAGAGAAGAAGAAGAAGAAGAAGAAGAAGAAGAAGAAGAAAGAAAGGAAAAAAGAAAGAAAGAAAGAAAGAAAGAAAGAAAGAAAAGAAAGAAAGAAAGAAAGGAAAGAAGAAGAAGAAGAAGAAGAGAAGAAGAAGAAGAAGAAGAAGAAGAAAGAAAGAAAGAAAAGAAAGAAAGAAAAGAAAGAAAAGAAAAGCAAGAAAACAAAATAGAAAATTCTGGAATTCCTGGTGCCAACACCCTGATGAACTGTCATTGACTGGCCTTAGTTCAGAAGGCTTTAGATAACACTGAGGTGTAGGCTTGGCCAGAAACTTTCAATTTTCTCAAGACCGATTCTAAGTCTCTGTGTGCATAAGCTGCTTTGTGAAGAAAAATGAATTGGAATAGAGCCGATATTTTCAACAACTGAGGATATTGGGGGATTGTCAAAGTTCTCTCTATCCAGCCTGTCACCTGAGTCTTATAATGCTGGAAGTCATCCTATTGATTTGAACTGGCTGACACTGGCTCAGTGTTGTTTGGTCTTGAGTAAAAAAAGGAAAAAAAAAAAAAACTTAGGACAAAACCCTCAGAAATAAAAGTAAAGCAAAGAATTTGAAGAAATGCTCCTATACTCCTACTCAGTATTCTAATATATTGCTTTCTCAGAACATGTAGCAAATATATATATATAAATAGAAAATGGGGCTTTAGTCTGTTTTCCACCTTTTTTTTTTTTGACTGGTTTTCTTCTTTGCCTGGCTATATTAAACATGCTGTTTGTCTCTGAATCTCTCTGTTCCCTGTGGGGCTTAGGAATTACATAACATGTCGCCATGCAAAATCAAAATTCGGGTAAGATTTTGAAAAGCCTCTCTCTCTATTCATCCGGGTTATCATAATACTTTTCTAGGTCCCAATCTATCTGTTTAAAGTCTTGTAATAAAAAGAGAATCAGGAATTTAGAGGCAACATGATTTTTGGTCATTTTCTTTAGGGGTAGCAGTTTAATGGCGGGTTGTTTGGGAGAATTGAAGAAGCTGAGGATGATAAAGTGACAAGAAAAGTCACTGAATATGGACATAAAAAAAGCTGGAATATCTGGAAGTTTCTTCTGAGGGTTTCCTGGGGGTTTGTTTCTCTGACTTTTGAGAATTGCTACAGACAAGTCTGATGTGCTAAGAGGTCAACATTACAATGGTTACAAATATCTGGGTACTTTTGTAATAACTAACCTTGTTTTTAATATGAATAAACTCTCTCTTAGATACCTAACATTGTTTTTAATACGAATAGACTTATCCTTAGCTGAGAAAACTAGATGAACTCAATTTGGCCCCTTCATTTACAAGACATAAAGGACAGCTTACCCTCCCCCTTTCCTCAAGGGCTTTAACTTGTGCAAGCTGACTCTCAGCATATAAAATGGTGTAATTAACTGAAGGTGCTCAGACAAGCGATGTCCCCGCAGTTCCCAGCAATTTGCTCAGAGATGGTACCATAAAGCCTCGATGTTCGTCCAGCAGAAAACGTCCAGAACCCCCTCACTTATCACTTTGTGATGAATTTAAAACCCCTGCATCTGGAACTGTTTGTTTTCCTGTAACCATTTGTCTTTTTAACTTTTGTCTGTTTTTCCTTCTGTAAAATTGCTGCAACTAGAATCTCCCCCAAAATAAAATTAAGCCCCTTCTTTGGGGCTGAGAGAATTTAGCGCGTTAGTCATCTCTCGGTCACCGGCTAGTAAAGGACTCTTGAATCCATCTCAAAGTGTGGCGATTTCTCTCTAACTCACTCAGGTACAACATTTGGAGGTCCCAGCAAGGCTTCTATTTAATTCACACTGGGTGAGGCCGGGCTTGCTCCAGGCTCCCCCTAACAGATGGTTGGCTTATCTAGGGGGGCACCACCTGAAAATGTTCCAGGTGCCCATAGGCGACCATCTTCCGAAGGAGAGTGGATCGACTACAAGTGTATGCCTACAAAGTTCAACTTCTGAGTACTCAGCTTCTGATCCTGGGAAGGTAGGTCAGATCTGACTTTGGTTTGGTGAGAGGGAAGCAGACCTGATGAGGGTGCCTCTCTCTGCAACTCTGCCCACATTCCAAGACATTGGAGGACAGAGCCTTTGTTTTCTTTTAGGTACCTTTGGTTCTGGTTTGGGGGGAGGGATATGTTCCTGATGAGGGCATCTTTGTCCAACTCTATTCATAGTCCAGGACGCTGGAGGACAGAGTCTTGGTTTCTGGCAGGCTGGCCTCTCCATTAAGACTAGTCTGTCACTCTCTCCCCCTCACTTTCTGTCTCTCTCTGTCTCTCTCCCCACCTTTCTCTATCTCTTCTCCTTCTCTCATTCAGGTCTCCCAGAGACCTCTGTTTAGAAAGGGAATAAGAAAAATTGTTATAAACTCTGTGTGAATGTGTGCATGATTGTGGAATTCAACAGCTTGCACTTGAAGTTCCAGTTGGTAGCTCTACAGTGAAAGCTATGGATTTCAAGTGGGTTCTCACCTGCAGTTCTGTGGCTACCTCATAAGGCTTTAGGAAGCATCAGGCATAACTCAATCTGAGCCAGGGGTTTATACTGGCCTGCCAATGCTAAAAGGAGCCTAAGTCCCCTTAGGGGGAGTGGCTACGTGGGCATCTGACAGATCCCATCATGGGACCCCTACCCTTGTTTGTCTCTAAAAGTTGCCATAATTGTTTATATACCCTGGGGTCTATTGCCTGTTTTTTGTCTATTGTCCTGTTCGCATTTATTGTCCTGTTTAGTGTTTGTCAAAGTTTCTTATGTCAAGTCATCAGCACTGCCCAAGAAGTCTGTGCAAGGACTTCTTCAAGGTCCTCAGTGCTGATTTTTTTATCACAGGAGGTCAAATTTCTCAACAGCCATTCAGCTGGCCATCCCAGAAGGAAGCTATTCGGTGAATCCCCACTCCCACCACCAAGAGACAGGTACCTGAGTTCCTGGGGCCCATGGGATACTGTCACCTATGGATTTTAGTGTTCACGGAGATTGCCAAGCACCTGTACACTGCTACAGGAGGGAATGGCCCACTAATTTGGATGGACACAGAGGAACACGCTTTCCAAAACCTGAAAAAGGCATTAACTGAGGCCCCTGCTCTAGCCCTTCCAAATATCTCAAAGCCATTTCACCTTTTAGTCCATGAAAACTAGGGAGTTGCTAAAGGGATACTCATTCAGATCTTGGGGCCATGGTGATGCCCAGTTACATATTTGTCCAAGAGAATAGACCCCATGGCCTCCAGGTGGCTCAGTGGCCTGGGAGCCATAGCAGCCACAGCAAGCCTAGTTCAGGAGGCTGATACACTGACTTTAAGTCAAAACTTAACCCTTACAGCTCCTCATGCCATAGAGACTTTGCTGTGAAATGCTTCTGGCAAATGGTTGTCAAATGCTCACATTTTACAGTATCAGAGTTTACTATTAGATCAGCCTTTTTTAACTTTCTCTCCCACAGTGTTTAAATCCACTAAATTTACTCCCATATCCAGACTTCACCACACATGTCCATACTGCCAACAACTGTTAGAGACCACAGAAACCGGCCGACATGATCTCCAAGATATGCCCTTAAAGGAGGCAGACACCACCGTGGTTCCAGAGAGTAGCAGCCTCCTTGAGTAGGATGGATATTCTGTGAGCCAAAGCTCTACCAGCTGGCACCTCAGCTCAGAGAGCTGAGTTTGTTGCCCTCACACAGGCTCTCCGATTGGGTAAGGACAAATGTATTAACATTTACACTAACAGTAGATATGCATTCGCTACTTTGCATGTGCATGGAGCCATCTATCAAGAGTGCGGGCTACTCACCACAGCAGGAAAGATGATCTAAAACACAGAAGAAATTCTAGCCATGCTTGAAGCCATATGGCTCCCTCAGCAAGTGGCTGTAATTCATTACAAAGGACATCAAACAGAAGACACGGCCATTGCCCATGGTAATCAGAGAGTGGACTCTTTGGCCTTGGAGGCTGCATGGCTTCCAGTCATCCCTTTAACATCACTGCCTGCAGTGTTCTTTCCACAGCCTGACTTATGCAATCAGACCGTATACTCAGCAGAAGTAAAACTAGCTTCAGATCTCCAGGCCAATAAAAATCAGGAAGGTTATTGGCTTCTTCCTGACTCCAGAATCTTTGTACCCTGATCTCTCAAGAAAGCTTTAATCAGATGTCTGCATTCTACCACCCATTTGAGAGATGCAAAATTGGCCCAGCTCCTAAGGAACCATTTCAAGATCCCTTGCCTTCAGAACTTAGCAGATCAAGCAGCTCACTGGTGTGTGGCTTGTGCTCAGGTAAACACCAGGCAAAGTCCTAAACCCAGCTCAGGCCACTCCCTCTGGAGAAACTCATCAGAAGAAAAGTAGGAAATTGACTTTACAGAAATAGAACCACACCTGGCTGGGTACAAATACCTTCTGATACTAACAGACATGTTGTCCGGATGGACTGAGGCATTTGCCACTGAAAACGAGACTGCCACCATGGTAGTTGGGTTTTTACTCAGTGAAATCATCCCTTGACATGGGCTGCCTGCTGCCATAGGGTCTGATAATGGACTGGCCTTCACCTCATCCATTGCTCATTCAGTAATGCGTTAAACATTTAATGGAAACTCCATTGTGCCTATTGACCCCAGAGCTCTGGGCAGGTACAACACATGAACCACACCCTAAAAAGTACTCTTACGAAATTGATCTTAGAGACAGGTGAGAATTGGGTAAGACTCCTTCCTTTAGCCCTTCTTAGAGTAAGATGCACTCCTTACTGGGCTGGTTTTTCACCTTTTGAAATCATGTATGGGATTTCACCTATCTTGCCTAAGCTAAGGGGTACCCATTTAGCAGAAATATCACAATCTAATTTATTACTCCTACAGTCTCTCCAACAGATATGAGATATCATCCAGCCACTTGTCTGGGGAGCTCATCCCAATCCAGTTCCTGGCCAGATGGGGCCCTTCCACTCGTTCCAGCCAGTGTCCTGGTGTGTGTTCAGAAGTTCCAAGAAGAAGGACTCACTTCTGCTTGGAAAGGACTTCGTACTGTCCTCACCACACCAATGGCTCTGAAGGTGGACAGCATTCCTGCTTGGATTCATTACTCCAGCTTCAAAAAGACCAACAAAGCCCAGCAGGAAACATGGGTCCCCAAGCCTGGGCCATGCCCCTTAAAACTGTGTCTAAGTTGAGTGAAGCCATTAGATTAATTCTTTTTTAAAAAAATCTCGTTTGTTTCCACCCGTTATGCCCTCTGCACCTTCCTATTCCTTTCCCCTCATTTCTTTAATGACAGGACATGTATTTGCAAACACTACTTGGAAGGCAGGAACCTCCAAGGAAGTCTCTTTTGCAGTCGATTTATGTGCTTTGTTCCCAGAACCTGCCATACCCACAAGGGAAAACACAACCTGCCAGTCATGGAAGCAGGGAACATCGACCTTGCTGCAGGATTTGGACACTCCAGGAGCCAGACTGGATGTGGGAGCTCCAAAGATGCACCTTTACTTCTCTCCTGGAAATCATCCCAACTCTAGTTGTCAAGATACTTACCAGTTTTTCTGCCCTGACTGGACATGTCTAACTTTAGCCACCTAATCTGGGGGATCAACCTGATCTTCAATTCTTTCCATAGCTCATGTTTCCCATCCTAGACTGTGTACCAGAAAAAATCATAATTCAGCTCAATGGCATTATGGCGTGTCATGAGGATTAAGGCTTTATATCCTGGGATTTGATGTTGGAACTATGTTCACCATCCAGAAGAAAATCCTAGTCTCATGGAGCCCTCCTAAACCAATGGGGCCTTTAACTGTTCTAGGTGAGCCTATGTTCCCAAAACACCCAGACAAGGTCAATTTAACTGTTCTGCCACCATTCATAGTTCCTAAACCCCAGCTGCAATGACAACATCTCCAACCCAGCCTGATGTCCATTCTAGGCAGGGCACATCACCTCCTTAATCTCAGCCAGCCTAAATTAGCTTAATATTGTTGGCTATGTCTAAAGGCCAAACCCCCTTATTATGTGGGATTAGGAGTAGAAGCCATGCTTAAAAGTGGCCTTCCTTCTTGTCATGCACGACCCTGTGCCCTCACACTAGGAGACGTGTCTAGGAACATTTCTTGCCTAATTAGTATTGGATGTAACTTACTGCTTCTCCATTTCAGGCTGCTTGTAATCAGTCCCTTCTTACTTCCTTAAGTACCACAGTCTCCTATTAGGTACCTAATAATACCTAGTTAGCCTTCACTTCAGGTCTCACTCACTGCATCAATGGGACTGAACCAGGACCTCTCCTGTGTGTGTTAGTTCATGTGCTTCCCCAGTACAGTGGGCCAGAAGGACAACTTCTCAGCGCTCCCCCTGAATTGCATCCCAGGTTTTGCCGAGGACTCCCGCTCCTAGTAGCCCTCCTGGCCAGCCTTAGCATAGCTGGATCAGCAGCCATCAGCATGGCTGCCCTGGTTGAGGGAGAAACTGGACTAGTGTCCCTGTCTCAACAGGTAGATGTTGATTTAAGAAACCTCCAGTCAGCCATAGGTATACTGCATACCAGGTACAGTCTCTGGCTGAAGTAGTTCTTCAAAATCGCCAAGGCTTAGATCTGCCATTCCTCTCCAAAGGAGGTTTATTCACAACTCTGAGAGGAAGTTGTTTCTTCTGTGCCAATCAGTCTGGGGTCATAAAGGATACTCTCCAAAAGGTTCAAGAAAATCTAGATAGACACCAACAAGAATGAGAAAATAACATCCCCTGGTATCAAAGCATATTTAACTGGAATCCATGGCTAACTAGTCACTGGGTTAGCTGGACCCATTCTCCTCTTGCTGTTAGGCTTAATCTTTGGGCCATGTATATTAAACTGGTTTCTTAACTTTGTAAAGCAATGCATAGCTTCTGTCAAACTTATGTAACTTAAAACCCAATGCGACCCACTTGTTATAAATGAGGAATCAATGATTTGATTCCCCAAAAACACAAGTGGGGAATGTAACACCTAACCTTGTTTTTATATGAATAGACTCACCCTTTGCTGCGAAAAGTGGATGAATGCCATTTGGCTCCTTCATTTACAAGACATCAAGGGCCCCTTACCCACCCCTTTTCCTCAAGGACTTTAACTTGTGCAAGATTCTCAACATATCTAAGACTGCAATTAACTGAAAAGGTGCTGAGGCCAGCGATGTCCGCAGTTCCAAGCAATTTGCTCAGAGATGGTACCATAAGGCCCCCACTTTTGTCTGGTAGATAATGCCCAGGGCCCCCTCACCTATCACCTTGTGAGGAATTTAAAGCCCCTGCACCTGGAACTGTTTGCTTTCCTGTAACAATTTGTCTTTTTAACTTTTTTGTCTGTTTTTTCTTCTGTAAGATTGTTACAACTAGAATCCCTCCTCCTCTCTCTAAAGCAAAGTATAAAAGAAAATCTAGCCCATTCTTTGGGGCCGAGAGAATTTTGTGTGTTATCTGTCTCCTGATCACTTGCTAATAAAGGACTCTTGAATCCGTCTCAAAGTGTGGTGATTTCTCTGTAACTTACTCAGTTACAACAGTTTGCAGCACAAAGAAAGCTGGCACACATGCTACCTCAGACAATTTGCCTTCTCACTTGCAGAAAATATCTAGATGTTGGATAACATTGAGAGAGAAAAGTTACGTAGATAGGATGGATTCTTGCTAAAACTACTTTGAAGCAAAGAAACAGGCTAAAATATCAGGCTGCAGGCAGATTTTTAAAAAACCTGCCCAAACTTGCAGTCCAGTCATATAAAGGAATAAAGCCTTATAAATAAACTCTTTTGTATTTTTTTGGCCCAAAATATGCCTACAGATAATCTGATAAAAGAAGAAGAATATTCTGTATAAAAACCTTTCTCTTCCACAAAAAATCTCTATTTCTTCTACCCAGTGGGCTTCAGTGTGTTCCTACAAACACTTTTGCACTCATGTGGATGCACCACTATATATATCAGTCTGCTACTTTGAGGTATCATCAGAATTTTTTCTCTCACTGCAAATAATAATAATAATAATAATAATAATAATAATAATAATAATAATAATAACTGTACATGCTAAGAGTGAAGTCCAGTTGACAGCTTAAGCAAAACTTATTCACAGCATAGATAGGAGACAAATGTGTTTCTCACTATGAGGCAGGTTCTGATGTTTTTGTGAATTAAGAAAAGAGTGTGCTTACTAGTCTTGAAAAAGTACTAGTTGGCTTGACTCAGAAACTTGACCCAGGAATGAAAAGTAGCTGAAGTAAAAATTTATAGTGGTTCAGCTCACAGTGGAGAGCATATCCAGAAAAAAAAAAGAAGAAGAAGAAGAATATAAAAGTGTTCATCAGAGTATGCTGAAGCATCCTGGGTAAAAGGAATAGAGACTATTTTCTGGAAGTGTGTGCTTTATTTAAAAAAAAAGTTTTTATGCAGAATATTCTTCTTTTATCAGATTATCTGTTGGCATATTTTAGGTAACAAAAAATGCAAAAAATGTTTGTTTGTTAGGCTTTGTTCCTTTGTATGACTGGACTGCAAGTTTGGGCAGGTTTTTTAAAAATCTGCCTGCAGCCTGATATTTTAGCCTGTTTCTTTGTTCAACATAGTTTTAGCAAGAATCCATCCTATCTACCTAACTTTTCTCTCTCAATACTTTCCAACATCTAGATATTTTCTGTAAGTTGGAAGGCAAATTATCTGAGGTACTTTCTTTGTCCTGCAAACAACCCAGATATTTGTAAGCATTGTAATGTTGACCGTGCCTTCTTAGCATATCAGACTTGTCTATAGTGAACAATTCTCAAAAGTCAGACAAACAAACCCCCAGGAAACCCTCAGAAGAAACTTCCAGATGTTCCAGCTTTTCTTGTGTCCCCTATCCAGAGACTCCTCTAGTCACTTTATCATCCTCAGCTTCTTCAATTCTCCCAAACAACCCGCCATTAAACTGCTACCCCTAAAGAAAATGCCAATAAACATGGTGCATCTAAATTCCTTGATTCTCTTTTTATTACAAGACTTTAAACAGATAGATTGGGACCTAGAAAAGTATTCTGGTAACCCAGATGAATACAGACAGGCTTTCCAAAATGTTACCCAAGTTTTTGATTTTGCATGGCAAATTGTTGTCATACCTAAGCCAAATCTGAGCAACAGGAAGCCACACAGGCAACAGAGAGTTTCAGAGACAAATAGCATGTTTAATATAGGCATGCAAAGAAGAAAACCAGTTCCCCAAAAAATGAGGGGAAAAGAGACAGAAGCCCCATCTTCTATAAGAAGGGAGACATTGCCCCTTAAAAACCATAACTAAAGACCTACTGATTAATGGATGAGTGGAAACAACAACACTTTCTAATGTGCATATTAAAAAGCTTTCGAGAAACTAGAATCAAACCTCTTAATTAATCTAAACTGGCCATATTGAAATAAAAACTAAATCTACATATTTCAGGCTTTATGAAAAGGCTGAGAGAGGATTCTGTGGATTTTGTGAAACAATCTTTTCTATCTCCTGATTTAAATTAAAATACAGATAATCTTAAAAGACCAGTTTATTACTCAACCTTTAAATCAGAAGGTAACCTCAAAACCAGGCTATGCTATGGGATATTACTGTAGAAAAATTTGTGGGGTGGAATTCCTGGTCTTTTACAATAGAGAGCACAAAGAGGCCCAGGAAAGGAGAAAAAAACAAGAGTTAGAGCACAAGTGACTGAATTATAGGTCTACAAAATCCAGGAATTTTGAGCTGTAGCTTCTAACTGCTGAAAGTTTGGCAAGCCAGGACTCTTCAAGAACTGCAGAGAAAACAAAACGATGCCACTTCAACCCTTTCCAGCCAGTGGTGGCGACCACTGGAAGGTGGAATGCCTGCAGAGACATAGTTTTTATTCCAGGTCCAGATTTTAGATGATCAAGTAAGACTTAATGCATCCCAAGGCTCAATTCAGGCTTGGTTTTTTTGTATTCTTGCCATGAACCATGTGTAGCAAATTCTCATTGTGAGATATCACAAAGAGTTATTTATCTCGGGCCCAAAAACTTGAGGAAGGTGCACCCAAAGTGAAGTTAGCACTGAAGTTTAAGAAGGAAATTAAAATAGCTCTCCACAGTGGAAACCCAAATTGGTTGTCCAGTGTGATGCTGGTATTTGGGGCCCTCATGTACTGGGAAATGGAAGAATGTGATGACTGATCTTGGAAAAAGCCTTACTCAGCTTGGCTTTGGACTTCTGTTTGGGACCAAACAAGTGCTGATGTGAAAGCTTGGCCCACGACCTCTACCCGTGACTAATCAGAGGCTGACGTGATGATTTATACCGGTTCAGGTTGTATTCCAAAGTGTGTCCAGAAGAGAAACTTATTGTCCCCCACCGTGTACTTCCCCCCACCCAGAAAAAAAAAGCAACTATATTTGGTAGACCATTGCTTACACAAAAGACGAGAGTGTTTTGATGTTGTTATTGTTTTCAATTAGTTTCTTTGTGACCATATCTTTGTGTCTACCTGAGTTTCTTCTTAACAGTGGGCTGAAGGTTTGTGCAAGTTTACTAATATGTGTCTGTAGCCTATTTTTTTGGTAAGCTGAATCTTTGTTCCTAGAAGTTATACCAAGGGCTCCTTCTAACTACCTAACTATTCTCTGCTGTTAGGGAGAGGCCCACCCTAAATACCTAACTAACTGCTGTTAGGGAGAATTGATCTTTCCAGCTACCTACTGTTAGGGAGGGGGGTTATACAACGAAATACAACAGCTGGAACTCCACCTGAGGTCAGGATAATATTTCACACAAACGTGGTGTTTTCATAAGTGGTTTCATCTGCAGTACCATTTGGAGTTTGATTTCCTCTATGTGAGAAGAAAAAACTTGTGTTATCAATATATATGTCTTAAAATGAGATCAGCTGAGGAAATAAACAGCTTAAAACTTCTGAGGCTGCTAACATGCCCCGATAACTGAGGGCTATAGTTATGCCAGAGAATTGTGGATGCATAGGGCTTGGCTTTGCTGAGCTTCCTTAGTCTTATCCCCACAAAGACAAACACCCCTTAACTATGAGTCCACAATATACTTTCATTACCTGGCACAATCTGTAGAATAATTGCCCAGAATAAAATAGTGTTACATACTTTATAATGTTAATTTTTTATATTTTCTACTTAGCTGTAGCTGGAGATTTCTGATTGGCTCACAGAAATTAACAGCGATAGTCTAAAATACATGCAAATTCTAAAGACAACTAATGAGACTAGAAGATAATGGCCAATGTAAGATTTGAAACAAATTTTTCTATTTTCCTTGTTCATTTCTGTAAAAAAAATATAATAGCAGGCCTGAGTTGGCAGCAGAATTGTCTATAATTTAATAGTTAAAATAATTACTGGCACAAACTGCAGGCCAAATAATTGTTCTTAAATAGGCTTTCTACATTGGCTTTGATGAAACACTTCTTCATGAGGAAACTCTGATAAGACCTCTTAAAGCCAAGCACAACCATGGGTTTTACTTCCATATACCTATGAGTTGGGTAAACTTTTCACATCTTGAGGTCCAAAAAAAAAATGGGATTTCTGAACATGTTAAAAAGTGACCTTCTTTGATATTTGGAGTTTTCTAAAGACTGTTGCAGGGTCTAAAAATACCTTTCATTTATAGCTTATTTATAATGACTTCTAGCCCTTTTCCACCTTCCGGCTTTGGGAAATACTGCCTGTGGCTAGAAAAAATAGTGAAATCTTTAAAGTAAATATGGATGTGTACAGTGCTTGTAGCCCCAGCAACATTTTTCTGAACATCCTACGCTTGTTATTTAATATTGGCTTCCACTTAGGGGAGACAAAGAGTTTGTCATGCAGCCATTCGGATGGATGCTTCTATATGGGCTAAAATATCTCTACCTAGTAATAAAGTGGAAATTTCGGGAATTATCAAATTGATATGACTAAATAGAAGGCTGTTTCAACCATAAATAATGGGCTGAGAAAATATTGTATAAAGGAATTTGCTGACACATCCATCATTTTCACCTTATGGGAAGTGAGAAAGCCTAGATTGGAAAGCAGAACAAACAGACCTGCTCCAGTTTTCAGAATGAAGCCTACTTTCCTCCCTTCCACCTCCAGAATCACCCAAGGATTTTGAAGAGCATAGAACCTGAAGAATATGGCGACTGTTAGAGCTGGGGAATTGATCTCCAGGAGACTGGTCCTGGGCTTAGTGATGTATGCCTCTCAAAGCAGCACTCCCTTCAGTAGTCACCACCATAAGTTGGGCAGTGTTGCAGTGGCCCTATTGTTGTCTCATCATGTCTTGCTAAAGTGTCCTGTCTTGCCACACAGATAGCAGTTAGCAGGTGCCACTGTGGGACATTCATTTTTAGAAAACTGTATTGTGTTAGCTAGAGTCTCTGTTATTTTCTTGTCTTTACTCTTCTTCTTTTATGCCTCTTCGTTTCCTATTGTAAAATCTGAAGTAGACACATTTGGGACATTCTTTAGGGTGTTATTGAGATGATAAAACTAGCTTGACTTAGGGAGACAGCAAGGAAAGTGTCCTTGGAAAACCACCAGTCTACATGTTTGTGTCTCATTTATACACAACACATAAGCAGTTGAAAAAAAAAAAAAAAAACAGGCTGCAGACACCAGTAAGATAACTAACAAAGGGGGTTGTATCTTGAGATTCATATCTTCACAGACAGAAGAACCTTCAGTCAATTCAGATAAAAATGTTGCACATAACTCTGGCTCACTGTGATAAGAAAACCAACCCTGGCATAAAAATACCCTTGTCTTTTGTATAATCATCTGGCTTCCAGGAAGTAGTTTCTTGTCCATTTTTTGGCATAAACACAGTGGGTCCTTGTGGGTTCTGGTTAGCACATTTTTTTTTCTTTTTGGACAGTGACATTGACTTAAAACATTTCTTTCTCTTGCTAGTTCATAATAACACTGAACCCCAACCTCATAGTGGGAAACACATTTGTGCCCTTTTTTCACTGGCAGAGAGCTTACTTCTTGTGCTTCTTTTTTTTTTTTTTTTTTTTTTTTGCTTTAATCTCAACTTTGTTTCTGAGCTTCTGAATTTTTTTTGAAGTAAAAAAAGATCTTTGGATATAATCACAAAGGGATACATTTACATCTTGTTGCGCTGGTGAGACTACAACATATATTGATGCATGGGCTGAGAAGAAAACTCATCAGAAGTGTAAAATTATACTTTAAACTTTCACATTCATTTCAAAAATGTCTTCTTTGTTTCAAGATTTTTTTTTTTCATAAAGAGCCTGGCAATCACATGAGATTTAAAGGAGATCCTAGGGAAACTGAAAATTTCAGCTTGAGGCTACATCTCAGTGTTATCTGATTGCCCTTAGACTAATTCTGGTCTATGAGAGATCATCAGGCCATTGGCTCAAGGACTTCCCAGTTTTATCTATTGAATTTACAATTTTGCTTTTCACAGCTATAATGCCTGTCATATTTTTTTTGTATGAAATGATGTAGGCATTTTTGCAGCCTAGGTGTATACAGACTTGCTTAATACACTCACTCAGTGTGTTAGTAATTATGAATATAATTTAAAAAGGTTTATTTTTGTGATTTCCCTGAAACAAGTGGAACTCAAGATTTCAGTATAAATTTTTATCTATAAAGGGCCTTTTTGTCCCTCAATAATAGACATTCATGGCACTGATGGGAGGGATTTGACCCCAAGTAATACCTTTTCCTTTATTAGGAATTTTTACAAATACAATATTTTCCTCCACATAAAAGTTCCATCATGAGACAAGTTCATTTTTGCCTGTTGGGAGACATGCAGTGGAAACAATGTATCAAAACCCAAATCTCTCTTTCTAACTTATGAATACAAAGAATTTTGAGTCAGAATTCTTAACCTAGCATTTCTAACCTTACATCGCCACCTAGTGAAATGAGATTTCTTTTCTACCTGGAGCCTTGGCAATTCATTGTCCAAAACCTACGTTTTTCAAATTATTTTCCCATTTGTATTCCACCGTCAATGGTTAGGCCCCATGTCCTGTCTGTAAACAGGCAGCCTCCACTATTAATTGTTGGAATAAAGACAATGTTACAGAGCATATTTTAGTTTCTTTGCTTTCCCCACCTAATGAAAGACCAGCCATTCTGTTTCTACACTTTTGAGCCACCTTTTCTGTGCTGCACTAATTTTGGATTTAAAATGTTTGAAAGTCATTCTGTCTCATTCTCGGAGATTCTGATGTTTCACTGAGAATATAGTCAGAAAAACCAAAGTTAGCAGGAAGATGCTTCCTCTATTAAAATGTCTTGAACAAATTTTACTACTATGTAACATCTCTAAGGCCTCTGGGGTGAATTGCAAGCCTTTGGGGCTCAGTGGGCCTAGGGCAAAAGCACGGCAGAAAAGTAGGGATTTGCACAGGTGAGCGTCACTAGTGCTGCTGACTACTTCCTCCAGATTTATGAGTAAAGGCTATACTTCCATTTATGGGCAGCACCTATGACCGTTTGGGGGCACCAATGAGACAGAGGAGAAAGATGAAAAAGTATACGTTAACTCTTTCTATTTATCCTGGGTAACACCAAAAGGAGGAAGGCATCTGAGTGACGCCTTTTTTCCTCTCTGTTTCTAGATGGCAACAAAGCGTCTGTAGACCGCACTCCCCTTGAGTGCACTTGGAAGCACTGGGACTCCATTGACCTTGAGTCTCTAAATTTAAAAACAATAATAATAATATTTAATGGACAACAAGGTGGCCATGTGGCCATGTTCCTGATAGGAGGACAGGCCTTCTCAAAGAAGCATAATTTCAATAATATCTAACAACTAGGTCTTTTTTGCTCTTCAAAAAAACTCTAGATTTTGTAAACGTTGTAAAATTTCCCCTGCCACTTTGGGAACCATGCAAGGTAAGTCTACCAAGGTTAAAAAGTCAAATCTCTAGAGAACTATCAAATGCAATTTCTGAGTGCCCAGTCTGCCTCCTTTATCTGGGGCTTGGAATAGCCATATAATAACCCCTATGGTTGTGCATTCCCAGGACACCTTCAAATTTGCTGTTGCCAATATAACAAATGCACAATGAACATGGTGCCACTAAGGTTTAAATTTCCATCTCATTGCAGTAAACATACACATAAAGCCAGACTTAGGACAGTTCCCTAATAGACATACACAGGCTTTCCAAAATTTAAACCATGTTTTTCATCTTATCTGCAGAAATGCAGTGCAACTACTAAGCCAAATTTTAACTACTGCTGAAAAACAGGCAGCACTACAGGCAGCATTATAGGCAACAAAGGAATTTGAAGATGAACAACTGACATCCTCTAGTCAGTCAAAAATAAACACATCTGAAAGATGAAAATGTGTGAAAAAAAGACAGAATTACTATTTCCAATGGAAATAAAAACACTACAGTTTGACAGTCCTAACTGAAGCCTTAGTAAATGCATAGATGAGTGGAAAAGAGAACACTTTCTACTGTGCATATTAGCAGACTTCCAAAGAACCGGAATAAAACTTACTAATTACTCTAAACTGTCCTTGTTGAACCACAAACCAGAAAAAAACTCTCTCAGTCTCTTTGGAAAGGCTGAGAGAAGCTTTAGCAAAACATATCTCTCTATCTCCTAATTCAATCAAGAGTTAGACAATGTTAAGATACTAGTTTATTTCTCAGCCCTCCTCTAATATCAGAAAAAAAAAATTACAGAAGTAGGCTTTGGGATCAGATAGCACTTTGGAAAACTTCCTTGAGTGGCTTTTTGATCTTTAAAAACAAGAACTGGAAAGAGGAGACCTAGGAGAGAGAGGAGACACAATAGAATGAAAAAGGCCATTACTCACTATTTCACAGAACTACAAGATCCAGAATCCCCAACATGCAATTGCTGATTTCTACTAGTGTGACAAGCCAGGGCACTTTAAAATGAATTACCCAGGCAGAAAAAGAATATATCCTAATGTTGTTCAGCCTGTCAGGGAGATGAGTGAAAGTAGAAGTGTTCCCAGAGACATAGGTCACCAGGTCCCAGCATGTGTTTCCCAGATTGTTCAGCAGGAATAATGGTTCCCCAGCTCTACCAGCCAGTGTGATCTACAGGATTCAAGTAATTCTGGAGGTAAAATGGAAATTAAACAACAACAACAACAAAAGAACAACAACATTTTTCTAAATTCTAGAGCCTGTTTCTCTCTTCTTCTCTCCAATCCAGGGCTCTCCTCCTCCAATAGTGAAGAGAGTTAGCTAACTTGCCTTCTATAGACAGAAAGAAAAGTGTCCCCAGAAACTTCTCAGCCCACTCATCAGTGCTTCCTTTCCACCTAAGATAAAAAGCAGCCTGGAGAAAAACATTCAAGCAGCAGGCACCAATGAATGAACTAGAACAGAAAGTTGTATCTGAAGACATGACTGCAGCTGCACAGACAGAAGAAACTCCAGCTCACTCAGAAAATTTAATTGGAAAACAAGGCCTGCAATAGAAATGCGTTTGTCCATTTTATAATCAGTGGACTTCCAGAAATGTTTCTTTTCCTTTGGTGAACATAAAGAGAGTGGGAGAGTGGGAGCAAGTGCCTTCCAGGGAACACTTTTCTTTTCTTCTTGGATTGTGAGCCCCACCTCTATAAATCATTACTTCAGCCTCAGATTAGTTCTGGGCAAAATCCTAGGCCACAGATTCACTTAAGCTTCTGAAAGGTTGTTGGCTAAGCTGAGTAGCCCCTATGAATATTCACTTTACCCACTAATAGGTACTGGGCCAAGGTCTCAGGTGAAGCTTTCTGATTAGGCTGGGATCTAAGGCCCCAGGTCGAACTACATCACACACTTTTTAAGACAGCCCACAGACTAAGTGCGTTTCTTACCATTCACAACACACAAAAACCCTAAATCCAACTTGCATATTGGTTAACCCATTTTGATCACATCACTGCTGGCATCGAGCTCTTTTATTTCGCTTATTAAACTTTCTCTTCAACCTTAGTGCTCTTTTGTCTTCTAAAATGTGCCTGGGATCCTTATTCTTCTAAAACCTAGAAAAGAAACCCCCAGTATTATCTTAGATAAGTAGAGACTGTTAGGTGTTTCTGTACTGGTGAGATGACAATAAGAGCAATATTGCCATGGGCTTCCTGGGAATGCACTAATGCTCTGCTAAACTATCTGGCAAAAATTGAAACAAAAACAAAAACTATTGGGTCTCAAAATCTAAAGCTCAGCTCTCTCAGACTTCAGTACAGTACCTGGGTCTGGTCTTATCAGAAGAGACCAATGTACAAGGTCATGAAACAATTCAGCCCATTTTTCTTAACAGTTAAGAATATTCTTGGGCATTACTTGATTTTTTCAGATGGCAGGTACCTCAGTACAGAGAAGTAGCTCATCTTTTATACCACCTCATAGAAGAAACTAAAGCAGATAAAACTCACTGCTTAACTTAAGAACCTAGTACTCAAAAAAATTTAACCAATTAAGCAAACCTTACTTACAGCAGAAGCCCTCAGTTTTTTCATAGTAAAGGCATTTAATATCCATGTATCAGAAATAGAGAAAACAGACGTTGAAATTATGGTTGAGGCTCGAGGTCCAGCTCAACATCCAGTGGTTTACCTAAGGAAGAAACTTAGCTTGGTTTCTAAAAGAAAATGGGCAACCTACCTCTGAGCAGGTGCGTCAGTGACATTGTTGGTGTCAGAAGTCATCAGTTTAACTATGACAATAATATACATGTTTGCACACCACACAGCATAGCAGGACTGCTGTTTCCTTAAAAAGTCTCTTGTGAACTGACAATCACCTCCTCAAATATCAAGCTTTGCTGCTAAAGAGATCTGCAGCCCATTTGAAAGCCTGTCCTTGCCTGAACCCAGTCACTTTCTATCAGGGGAAACTTGAGAAGATGAACATGATTGTCAACAGGTAGTGGTGTAAACTGGTCAAATAAATTATACACATCACTGTTTATATTCTCTGTAAAGTAAAATTAATAAAAATATTAAAAAGCAATCAGCTGAATTAAAAGTGGAGATTTATGCTATAGGTATATTCAAAAGACATTTATGTTTTTCTCCTGATAAATCTTGTTTTCTTGAAAAAGTTTTTTCACTCAGTTGATTAAATTACCCTTCTCCACTCTATCTTCACATTTTTGGTGCATGCATAAAAGGTTCTTGGATAGAAGATGGTGGTCAGGGACTTCTTGAGGCTAACAGAAAAAGCACCACAAATTGTCTTTCATGAGAAATCTATATTTCTTATGTAGCCCTTGGAATTAGAAATGGATAATATCTCTCAAAATCAGTCTCTTATCTGTCTCTTTCTTCCATGTATGCTTGCTTATTATTATTATTTTTCTTTTCTTTTCTTTGTTCCTTTTTTTTTGTAGGAGTCTCACTGTGTCACCAGGCTGGTACACCCTTGTATCATTGCAACCCCTGCCTCCTGGGTTCAAGTGATACTCCTATCTCAGCATCCTGAGTAGCTGAGACTAAAAATTGCACACAATCATGCCCAGCTAATTTCTGTATTTTTAGTAGAGATGGGGTTTAACCATGTTGGCCAGGGTTGTCTCAATCTCTTGACCTCCTGATCCCCCAACCTGGACTTCCTGAAGTGCTGGGATTACAGGTGTGTGTCACCATGCCCAGCATCGGTGAGGCTTTTTTATTAGGCCCTGGAAATTATTCATAGCCCAGTTCTTAAAGGGCCTCAGCAAGAGGTCAATAATCTAATTGGAAAATTGGTAAAATAAAATTTTATAACTCCTGGAACTTCTGTTTTCTGTGTGGTTACATATGTGTTATGTATATATTTTTAAAATCTAATTAATTAACTTAGTGAAGAATGCGTAGTTGAACTAAATATTTTGCTTCCAAAGAAAATACAGGCTGTTGTACTTTTCAGTTCATGTGACTGTAACTTATGAAAAACAAAAAGCACCAAAGGCCTGAAGATGTATAAAAATAACCACTCCTTTAACTATGCTATAGTAAATCATACTTCACCTGCACCCAGCCCATAATTTTATAAACTCACCAGGTTTTACATTCAAGTTATTAAACGCTAAAAGGTATTATTATAATGTGTAATTAAGAATACTGTATATAAATTTAATTGCCAGGTGTGGTAGAAGAGTAAAATATGTTTGTAGTGAAAATA
Organism: Hoolock leuconedys; assembly: GCA_023748175.1. NCBI lineage: Eukaryota > Metazoa > Chordata > Mammalia > Primates > Hylobatidae > Hoolock > Hoolock leuconedys. Next base: position 144,811 of record JAKGGE010000024.1, read on the forward strand.
AATTCTAGAAAGGCATGGAAATGTACATTTTGCCTAGAGTTAAAGAATTTTCTTTAATTAACTAAATAAAGCTACATGTTTACACAAGTTGTGAAAAATAACTGTAAAAAATGTGATATTGCCAAAGAAAACTCTGTGAACCTAGTAACTAGATTGGAAAGGGTATTATGTTTATTTCTGCCATTAAGCATTGAAGTGAAAACACAACAAAAATTTCTTGAAATATTACTCTTCTCTTTAGCAAATTTGTGAAAGGTTGTTAAAATGTTGTAATAAGTTTGAAAATCTCACTTCTTTGTCGAACTTTCCAAGGCAAATATAATTTTACATAAGGTCTCATTAAGCTTAGGGTTAACATTAGGAGGAGACAAATACAAGGGAAATTTTGTCTTTCTGAAAGAGATTATTATGTAATATTGAAGGCTGATAGAAATGTTTCTGCCCTTTCAAACATTTCTACCGACTGCGTTTTGGCAAAACAAATGACTTATGGAAATGTGGAACTGGATATCGTAACATTAAATGTCTTAATCCTCTAAAATATTTGGCAGGCTTCATAGAATAAAACTTTAACTTCAAGGATGTATTTTCTGAACCCTATATTTTGGATGCCTCAGAGAGCCCCTGGGGCATAAAGAAAAAGTTAAACAGGATTATGAAACATATTTAAATACATGTGATTTTGACAGTAATATTTTATATTTTCATAATATATTTCGGTGAGTCATATTAACACAAGTCTCAAAAGCAGGAAAGATCCAAAACTGACACCTTAACATCACAATTAAAAGAACTAGAAAAGCAAGAGCAAATACATTTAAAAGCTATCAGAAGGCAAGAAATAACTAAAATCAGAGCAGAACTGAAGGCAATAAAGACACAAAAAACCCTTTGAAAAATTAATGAATCCAGGAGTTGGTTTTTTGAAAAGATCAACAAAATTGATAGACCGCTAGCAAGACTAATAAAGAAGAAAACAGAGAAGAATCAAATAGAGGCAATAAAAAATGATAAAGGGGATATCACCACTGATCCCACAGAAATAGAAACTACCATCAGAGAATACTATAAACACCTCTACGCAAATAAACTAGAAAATCTAGAAGAAATGGACAAATTCCTCAACAAATACACCCTCCCAAGACTAAACCAGGAAGAAGTTGAATCTCTGAATAGACCAATGACAGGCTCTGAAATTGTGGCAATAATCAATAGCTTACCAACCAAAAAGAGTCCAGGACCAGATGTATTCACAGCCGAATTCTACCAGAGGTAAGAGGAGGAGCTGGTACCATTCCATCTGAAACTATTCCAATCAATAGAAGAAGAGGGAATCCTCCCTAACTCATTTTATGATGCCAGAATCATCCTGATACCAAAGCCTGGCAGAGAAACAACCAAAAAAGAGAATTTTAGATCAATATCCTTGATGAACATTGATGCAAAAATCCTCAATAAAATACTGGCAAACCAAATCCAGCAGCACAAAAAAAGCTTGTCCACCATGATCAAGTGTGCTTCATCCCTGGGATGCAAGGCTGGTTCAACATATGCAAATTAATAAATGTAATCCAGCATATAAACAGAACCAAAGATGAAAACCACATGATTATCCCAATAGATGCAGAAATGGTCTCTGACAAAATTCAACAACCCTTCATGCTAAAAACTCTCAATAAATTAGGTATTGATGGGATATATCTCAAAATAATAAGAGCTATCTATGACAAACCTACAGCCAATATCATACTGAATGGGCAAAAACTGGAAGCATTTCCTATGAAAACTGGCACAAGACAGGGATGCCCTCTCTCACCACTCCTATTCAACATAGTGTTGGAAGTTCTGGCCAGGGCAATTAGGCAAGAGAAGGAAATAAAGGGTATTCAAGTAGGAAAAGAGGAAGTCAAATTGTCCCTGTTTGCAGATGACATGATTGTATATCCAGAAAACCCCATTGTCTCAGCCCAAAATCTCCTTAAGCTGATACGCAACTTCAGCAAAGTCTCAGGATACAAAATGAAGGTACAAAAATCACAAGCATTCTTATACATGAATAACAGACAAACAGAGAGCCAAATCATGAGTGAACTCCCATTCACAATGCTTCAAAGAGAATAAAATACCTAGGAATCCAACTTACAAGGGATGTGAAGGACCTCTTCAAGGAGAACTACAAACCACTGCTCAATGAAATAAAAGAGGATACAAACAAATGGAAGAACATTCCATGCTCATGGGTAGGAAGAATCAATATTGTGAAAATGGCCATACTGTCCAAGGTAATTTATAGATTCAGTGCCATCCCCATCCAGCTACCAATGACTTTCTTCACAGATTTGGAAAAAACTACCTTAAAGTTCATATGGAACCAAAAAAGAGCCCGCATTGCCAAGTCAATCCTAAGCCAAAAGAACAAAGCCGGAGGCATCATGCTACCTGACTTCGAACTATACTACAAGGCTACAGTAATCAAAACAGCATGGTACTGGTAACAAAACAGAGATATAGATCAATGGAACAGAACAGAGCCCTCAGAAATAATGCCACATATCTACAGTCATTTGATCTTTGACAAACCTGACCAAAACAAGAACTGAAGAAAGGATTCCCTATTTAATAAATGGTGCTGGGAAAACTGGCTAGCCATATGTAGAAAGCTGAAGCTGGATCCCTTCCTTACACCTTATACAAAAATTAATTCAAGATGGATTAAAGACTTACATGTTAGACCTAAAACCATAAAAACCCTAGAAGAAAACCTAAGCAATACTTTTGCAACCTACTCATCTGACAAAGGGCTAATATCCAGAAGCTACAATGAACTCAAACAAATTTACAAGAAAAAAACAAACAACCCCATCAAAAAGTGGGCGAAGGATATGAATAGACACTTCTCAAAAGAAGACATTTATGCAGCCAAAAACAGAAGAAAAAATGCTCATCACCACTGGCCATCAGAGAAATGAAAATGAAAACCACAAGGAGATACCATCTCACACCAGTTAGAATGGCGATCATTAAACAACAGGTGCTGGAGAGGATGTGGATAAATAGGAACACTTTTACACTGTTGGTGGGACTGTAAACTAGTTCCACCATTGTGTAAGTCAGTGTGGCAATTCCTCAGGGATCTAGAACTAGAAATACCATTTGACCCAGCCATCCCATTACTGGGTATATACCCAAAGGATTATAAATCGTGCTGCTAGAAAGACACATGCACACATATGTTTATTGTGGCACTATTCACAATAGCGAAGACTTGGACCCAACCCAAATGTCCAACAAGGATAGACTGGATTAAGAAAATGTGGCACATATACACCACGGAATACTATGCAGCCATAAAAAATGATGAGTTCATGTCTTTTGTAGGGACGTGGATGAAACTGGAAACCATCATTCTCAGCAAACTATCGCAAGGACAAAAAACCAAACACTGCATGTTCTCACTCATACGTGGGAATTGAACAATGAGAACACATGGACACAGAAAGGGGAACATCACACTCTGGGGACTGCTGTGGGGTTGGGGGAGCAGGGAGGGATAGCATTAGGAGATATACCTAATGCTAAATTACGAGTTAATGGCTGCAGCACACCAACATGGCACATGTATACATATGTAACAAACCTGCACATTGTGCACATGTACCCTAAAACTTTAAAGTATTATAATAACAATAAAACTTAAAAAACCACATGGTGTTCTTAATGTTCTTAATCTCTGATTATGTGCTATCAATTTTAATTAAAATTATTATGCTAAGCAATTGTAAGCCACAGACATAACCAAATGTCTTTGTCTATTCTGTTTCTAACCACCCTAGATATGTTGTCATTTACAAACATTTAATCTCCCTCAAGAATAATGGTTTATAATTAGCTGTAGAACTTTTCTAGGTCTTCTCAATTGCAGGTTTTTTATAACTGGAAAGTGTACAGAACTTAGGAATAGCTAAAATACTTTAAATATCAAGCAGGACAAATGTTAAAATAGACTAACAGAAGAATGAAGCAATCTCTTTACCTTTTGTTTGGAACATTTCTGATTCTTATTTTGTTTTTTTGAAGTCAAGAACACTTTCTTTTAAATTAGCTACAGTTTTTAACACTGTTGTTTGATATACTCTTGTTAACAAAACTTGGAAAATGCTTCTTTTCTCTGTGCCTAGTTACTCTAAAATTTGGAAACTCTGTGTGATTATTCTTAACTTACAATGTAATTGTTTGAATAAGTGCAACACAACTGTATTTTCATTTGCAACATAACCCAATAGAATAAGCTGGTTGATTTTCTAAGGCTTTGACTGGGAGAGTGTGCCTTCTTTAATGAATTACATCTGACTTCTAGAACCAATAAAAGCCCCCTAAGAAAACTGGCCTTATACTTTGTTTACAGAGTCCCAATACAGGTTTCTAACCACTTTGTAAGTAAAAAAAAAAAAAAAAAAAAAAAAATTGCCACTTTGTTTCAGGCCCAGGAACTTCATATGCTTGGAGGAGCAAAACTCCTCAAAAATAGAGGAGTTTATCCAAATAACATGTATCTAAGGGTCAAACCTATGGTTGGACTCAGCTTTATAATGTCCTAATTAAGATTCCCTGTAGAATAGAGAGTTATAAAAGCCCATTAGGAAAGCACATGTAAAGGTATTTCTCACAGCACTGTACAAAAATAGTCTGGCTAAGTGTAAGACAAGTGTGTTTTGCCAACAACTAACTTTTACCATGATTCGTTCTTAATAAAACTTAGGACTAGAAAAAAGATATATGTCTCACAGCCTGTCACACTTCTGTCACTAACTTCTCATCTCATTTTACAATTTTAATTAACCATTTTTTTTTTTTCTGTGAGCCAACTGGTGTGGTCCAGCTACAGTTCTTGGGAAACAGAAAGTTATGAGTAATAGAGAAATCTAGAACAATATTCTAATTTTGTGCACGCATGCACACATTCCACAAATATTTTCAGGTAATTAAAAAAATAGGGTACCTCTAACAGAGAATTTTTGTTTTGAAAAATAAAGTGAAGAAAGGTAAGTAAACCCAAGTCTCACGTAACCACATCTTAACAAGTATAAATATAGCAACCTGTTATCCAAACACGTCAGTAGCCTTGAAGTATTTAAGCTGTTCTTACACTCCTTGTCTAGTTGTGATATGCTTTTTCTAAGAATCCAAACTGGTTTTCTTTTTTTGCTTAAAGTCTGTCACACTTTAAAAGGTAATGCAAATAAAACCATGCATTAACATGTCTTTCTTCTACAAACACTTAAGCCAACCCTCAGTGGCATCCTACCTACTGTTTTCTACACAACACTCTTCTCCAGCAGAAAATATCCGGAAAGACCAACGTCCATACTCCTAAGAGAAGTTAGAGTTTTCATTTCTGAGGGAGGACAGAGACATCTTGGCTAGCTTTTCCTATGTAAAGAGCAAGAAAACGGGCCCTGGAAGACCCCAAGTCCACAGGTAAGGGCGTGATTCCAATATAACATTATAAAAAGCCCCCCAAAAAAAAAGGTGTGGGCACCAGTAACAGATCTAACGCAGAAGGTTGTGCCTGATAACGTGGCTGCAGCAACACGGATAGCAGAACCTTCAGTCCATTCAGATAAAATCTTGTACAAACCTCCCACTCATTCAGATGGGGAACCAATGCCTGGCAGAGAAATGCTGTTCTCTGTATACTCAGATGGCTTCCAAAAAAATAAACTTTCTTTTTTTTCCTGTGGACGTAAATCCAGTGGGATCTAGTGAGTACCAGCTGGATTCTTTCTTTTTGTTCTTGACTGTTTACTCAACCCATGTGAATCACCACTTCTGTCCCTGATTTGTCCTGAGCCAGCATCCCAGGCCAAGATTTTACTTAATCTCATGATAGGACCTGGGCCAAGCTAAGCAGTCATTACAAGTAAACAATTCAGATTGCTCCCAGGCAAAGTGCCTGGGCTAAGCTCTCTAATAGTTCCTGGGCCTGGGCAAAGCTAAGTCACACGTTCTCCAAGACAGCTTGTAAACTAAGTATATATCTTTATTTTTTAGGCCATGAAAATCTTAAACCGCAGTGGACAACTTATTCAAGCTTCTATCTCTGCTGGCCAAGAGCTTCTTTTGCCATTTATTTAAACTTTTGCTCTAAACAGCTTCCTGTGTCTACAGTCCTTAATCTTCTTAAATGTAAAAGAAAATACTTATGGTGCTATCTCCAGTGAAAGCAAGGCTGTTACATCTTGTTGCCTTGTGAAAAGAACAATAGTATCTGAACCTATGACATATTTTTGCAGCTTTCTTTTGATGTCAGGGTCAGCTTGGGTAATAAACTTTCCTCTTAAGATTAACTTTTTCTTAACTCAATAGGGAGATAGGAACATGTGTTTCACTAAAGCCTCTCTCAGGATTTTTAAAAAGGCTAATTTTTATGTGGTTTCAACATATTATGAGCAGTGTAGAGCCTTTTGTGTTTTCAAAAAGGCAATTTTTATGTGGTTTTTATGTGGTTTCAACATATTTGAGTAGTGTAGAGTAATTAAGAACTTTTGTTCTGTTTCTTCATATGTATATATATAGAGAGAGAGGAGTTTATGTATACATAAACTCCTCTGTTGGATCACTAAGATTCCAATCGAGTTTTCAGCACTCCATCCTTTCCTATTACGAATAAGAATTCTGTTATCAGTTCAACTTTTTTTTTTTCCCCGTACACCCTCCATTTTTCAAGATTTTATAAAAGCCATCTGTTTCATCCACGGATAATTCTACTCTCTGTAAAGCTGCCTGATTTAGGGCAACAGTTATGATTTAGTTTAGGAGTAATATGCCATCTCTTCATATATGATTAAACACTTGAGTTAGATTTTGAAATGCCTCTATCAATCAGTTTCATCAGAGGACACTTGCTTAGGTTTCTAAGTCTCTGCTTTTACTCTACTAGTATCACTTCTATGGAGTATTTCCTGCAGGGACCACAGAGAAGTTGGGGGTTTCTTTAGCGGAAAAATAAGACAAGCTGATAAAATTTCTGTTGGAGGTTCTAAATAAGGTTGCAGTTAGGGCATTTAGAAGTTACATTTGAGTGTTCCTCAGGGGCTTATCTCTGACTTTAATGAATTACCTCTTTGAAACTTGCTTGATATGACTGCCCAGATCTGGATTGCCTCCCAAGTCAAAGTAAGCTTGTATAAAAAAACAAAAAACAAAAATCAAACTCTTTTCTTTGCCATCTGAAGAAAAGATGTTATCTGTTGAATAGTACTAAAAGGAACACTTCCCTCAGAAAGCTAGGCCTGTCAGTCCTGGAGCTGGTAGGGCTGTCATGCCCTTGAGCGACAAATACATAAATAAGCCACTTTCTTTTTTCAGAGTCTCACAGTCAATGGAATTTCTGTGTTTCAGAATGTAATCTAGAGAGGTGCACACTGCAGATAGTTTGTGAAGTTTCTAAAGAAATACATAGAGAAAGCATCCCATACTGCTTTTCCCCCTTTTGAAGTAGCCATGACTGAATAAAAAGATAGGATATTTCTTGTTTTTGCATTCCTCTTGTATTTTCTGAGTCTGGTGACTGACATAGGTGTCCTCCATGGATGCAAGCTAAACTTTCACCCACAGTTCCAGAGGAGCTAGACAACAGGACAAGTAATGTTTACCTGCACAGGCTTTATCTCTCCACTGGTGACTCTTTGTTGATTTCTTAAGCCTACTCAACTCAGAAGATACCCAAAGTAACTTGAGAAGCTAAAAAAGACTATACAGTTACTGGATTTCAGCAAGACCATTATATACAGTAAGACTTTTAATACTATTTCTGGCTTCTTTTGATATAGCCCTAGAAAAATATTGAAATTGCAGGAAATAAGATTGATTGACTTTGAAACATAAAATTCTCTGTTAGTTTAAATGTCAGTGTGGCTGGAGGAAGAAGGTGTGCCTCCAAACAAGTAAAGCTTGTATGGCTGGCTTTCATAAGAAAGCACTTAGCTAAAATATGTGTGTCAAAAGCACCTTCTTTTGGATTATTGAAAGTGGAAATTTTCTCTTTACTGCTAGGGCACAGAGTCTTATTACTGTTAGAGAGATATAGGAGAGAGAGAGGAGTTAAAAAACAAAGGGTTTTGTGCAAAGTACTGACAAGGTTTCCCCACAGAGAAAAAAACTCATTTTACTAGGTTGCATTTTAAGATCTAAAATATTCCATGAAAATGCTGAATCCCAGGGTTATATTGTCAAAAGTTAGAAAAGGAAGGTTAACACTCTATCGACTGTCCCCACGGTATGTGTCTCTGCAGAAAAAAGAAGACATGTCTCACAAAGAAAGTGTTTAGATATATATGGCTGTGCTGAGCTTTTTAAAGAGAAATAACCAGCCAAAAAGAGAAATTTTATTTGAATGTATGCCATTCCCTACAGTGAGTGAACATCTATCATCGGGGACAAAAAGACCCTTACCTAATAAAAATGTTTAAAATACAATTTTGGATTCTTCTCATTTTGCAACTGTTTGAATTACATTTCTAATTACTACGACATCCACTGACTTTTCCCAGTAAGATTATATCTCCAGCTTGCCACACTGCATACAAAAAAGAAATAGGAGACACACTAGCGACACAATGACAAAAAAACATGCAGCAGCAAAGTCTGGAGTTTTTGATGGCACCACTCTGATGGGCTGTCAAAACTGTACTTACTTTTGGGCCTTCCCATAACACCATAGTGCAGTCTTAACCAGAAACATTCAGTTACCTTAGATATCCTTTCAGTCCCACATGATGCTTAGATCCTCTGTGAAAGAAAACGTTAGAAAAGAGGCAACACTTTCAACAGCGAAGACTGAAAGGAGACTGCCAACATGTCTCCCATGGTGTGATCTTGGCTAACTGCAAGCTCTGCCTCCTGGGTTTATGCCATTCTCCTGCCTTAGCCTACAGAGTAGCTGGGACTAAAGTTGCCCACCACCACACCTGGCTAATTTTTTATATTATTAGCAGACATGGGGTTTCACCAAGTTAGAAAAGATGATCTGGATCTTGATCTCTTAATTTGCCCAACTTGACCTCCCAAAGTGCTGGGATTACAGGCATGAGTCCACATGCCCATCCCCTACTGACCTTTTTAATTAAACCCTTTCCAGGTCCATGAACCAAAAACAAAACTTGCAGTCCCCTAATGCACCACAATGTATCAGTCTCTCATTTTGAGGTGTCACACAGAATTTTTTTTAATCTGAAGAAAATTTAAAATTATGAATGCAAAATGTGAGATTATAGGAAATGTTTAATACATTAACTTCTGGTGGAGTAGATTTAGTTGCTCACTTTGACGAAGAGTCTGATATCTTTATGGAAGAATAAAATGCACTAACTAGTCTTGAAGAAAGCATTACTCATGTAAAATTGCTCATGTCTTCTTAGCAGTCATATCCAAAAAGCCCACAGTAAACAACTACCAAATATCAGAGAGACATTCTCTCTGGAAACTCTCAAAAGCAAAGTTTGCTGCCCCACCTTTTCTCATATTCTTGATCTAGAGAATCTTTTAGTCACATCATCATCATCAGCTCCTCCAATTTTAACATCAAATCCTCCAAGTCCATTACTACCCCTATAGGAAATGCCCAATGAATGAGTTGCTGGTAAAGTGCAAGTTTCTTTTTCATTACCTTACCTTAAACAAATAAAGTAAGACATGGGGAAGTTTTCTGATACCTCAGTTTATATATAGAGACATTCTAATATCTAGCCCTTTTTTTTCATCTAATCATATGTTCAGCTTAGGAGAATGACAAGTGAATTTTGTGTCCAAAATATTTATTCTAAAAGATAAGTTTTTTAATTTATAATTTTGTGTCTCTGAAGTATTTGTGCCAATATGAAGTCAAAGGCAGCATCTCTGATAGTTCTGTGCCTTTCTTCGTGGGAGGGAAGCTGAGGCTGCCTCATACCCCAGTAGACTCTGTATTCTGAGACATAAACATATGAAAAATAAACATTATTACAGAATTCTCTGTTATCCACATCTAATAAAACACAATTCTGATTATGTATGTAGTAGTAGCCATAGATACAAATTAGGACAGTATTTGGTCTTATGTGCGCATAAAATAATCACATTTGGGCAAATAAACTGTTTTATTACTTATTTAATATTACAGTGCTTAAAAATGCCTTGATAATTTAAATACATAGCTTGGATCTTTCCAGTTCTCTTTCCAAGCCTTAGCTATGATTGAAATTGTTTTGGGCAATGAAGATAGCAAATCATTATGCATTTGGTTCAGCTTAGTTCTTGTGTCCTGAGCAGACAGACTGACAATTAAAACTCATCAATTTTATTCTGCACATAGTTAAACGAGGATTCTTTTTTTTTCTTTTTTTGAGACGGAGACTCGCTCTGTCGCCCAGTGTCACCCAGACTGGAGAGCAGTGGTGCGATCTCGGCTCACTGCAAGCTCTGCCTCCCAGGTTCAAGCCATTCTCCTGCCTTAGCCTCCCAAGTAGCAGGGACTACAGGTTCCCACTACCAGGCCTGGCTAATTTTTTTGTATTTTTTTAGTAGAGACAGGGTTTCACCATGTTAGCCAGGATGGTCTTGATCTCCTGACCTCATGATCTGCCCGCCTCAGCCTCCCAAAGTGCAGGGATTACAGGCATGAGTCACCATGCCTGGCCACTTTAACATGGATTCTATCCCTTGTGCTGAGCCTTGTATCTGCCTCAGCACCTCCAACTCCATCTTAATGTTACAGTGAACAAGGGCCTTACATTATTCCAGCATATCTGGATTATATGAGGCAAGCTCCTTAATTTGAATCACAACCTCTTGGGTGAAAGTTCCAGTCAAAAACACCTGAGAGACCAGCCCTTTGGCACATGCCTCCCGTGCTGTCAGCTTTCACCCAGCAATTAACATTTCATTGGCAGATGCTTCACCCATCATTTTTGGAAATGTAATAGTAGAACAGCCATCTGGACTCTGTCCAAAGGCTGTATAAGGGGTTTGGAACCAAGCCTTTTCATTAGGCCACACGAGATCACAAAGAGGCAGTGTGGATTCACCTAGTCCACTGGCAGGGTCATTGACTGATACAACAATAGGCTTTTTAAATTGACTAAAAGTATTCACAAAGTTCTTGATGGTGTCCACAATCTCAAGGCTTGCTCTGTTTCTGTCATTCCTTAAGTGCTTCACAGAGTACCCAAAATCAAGACCACAGCAAAAGACATTTCCAGCTGCACTGAACAGCACAAGCTTGCTGTCATCCACAACATCTCTATTCAGAGCATTAACCATTTCTTCAATTACTTCTGTATTCACTGCATTTTTTTTTGATCGAGTTGATAGTGATATTTGGGTGAATCCATCCTCTTTCTTCACTAGAATGTGTCTGTATGTGCTGGCATTTTCTATTAGCCTTATAGTGAAGTATATCTTCTTGATAAAAGGCTGGTCTCTGCCATCATCAGTAACATTTATTTGCCCTCATTTCACTCTTGGAACTGATGTATGCATGTCTGTTGTTCTATTGGCTGCTAATAGGTCTATTAATACCACTATACCTTTTTTGGTACCTGAGCCTGTGGCCAAGGAAGCAGTAACTGAGCCAGACATCTGAGACATTAGCGGGTGTATCTGGGTTCTGTTCTCTATTCCAGCCTGTTCTGCACTGGAACCTGATAAATTCCTGATGAGCTTCCCTTCTGTCACCTTGAAGACCACCATGTCCTGCAGATCTACCATAAAAGGGTCCAGATTCTTGAGCTCCTGAAAGACACTCACAGTTTTTTTGTTGTTAAAGGGGCTGTGAGGTGCAAGTGTCTTCGTAGTTCAGTTTACCAGCTCCACATTCTTGTGTCAAAGAGAATTGAAGCTGCCTTTCTCCTAATGTTCTTCCTGGCAGCAAATAACTGGCTGATTTTGGATTTGTGGTGTTTGCCAGTCACTAGTGTTTTAGGAGAGTTCTTAGAAAAGTTGGGGTTGGAAGATCTGGAAGTTCCTCTGGCATTGTTTGAAAAAATTATACTTGCTCTGGTCCATGTATTTTTTTTTTTCTGTTTTTCAATCTGTCATCTGTTAAAATCATACATTTTTCACAGTTCATGAGGTGCTTCTTTGGTTCCGAAGTGTCATCTTGTTTGTCATAACCTTTCCACTTAACCAAATTCTCTATATTCCCATTTTTTCCTTGTCTTTTATCAACAATACTTTCAACCTCAAAATCCTGGGAAACCATGAAGAAAAACACAGGATTGGAGCAGTTGCTGTGCCAGCATTATTTCTGTTGCGTCTCTACATAGCCGCTTCTTCCTGCCTCCAGTGCTTCACCAGGTTCTGAGTATGGATGAGCCTCTTCTACTTCGTCACCACTGGTGTAGTGAAAATTGTGTGAAGCAGCTATGCTATGTGCCTGAACCTCTCCACACTTACTCCGTGGTGGGACAGCTTGGGCTTTGTCTCATGGTGCATGATAGCTGGCTCAGTAGCCTCAGGTGAGAGTAGCTAAATCCACAGCCCCAACCCTCTGGTGTAGTACAGAAAGATTTCTTCCTACCTGTTACTCTTTTGTGTTTGTTTGTTTGTTTTGCCTAGTTGTGGTTGCTATGATGATTATATTGAACATTCTGATATTATAACATTTTTAAAGTTACTATAGCTTACTTTTAGTAACATACAAAGCCTTTACTGCTGTATAACTTAACTGCATTATTTCAGTTATTGAGTTCTCAAAATTATACCTTGATGAATTGTAGGTCAAAAACAAAAATAAGTGGTAGTGTTGCAGGAAGTCAGGACCCCTAATGGAGGGACTGGCTGAAGCCATGGCAGAAGAACATAAATTGTGAAGATTTCATGGACATTTGTTAGTTCCCCAAATTAATACTCTTATAATTTCTTACAGCTGTCTTTACTGCAACCTCTGAACATAAATTGTGAAGATTTCATGGACATTTATCACTTCCCTTATCAATATTCTTGTGATTTCCTACGCCTGTCTTTACTTTAATCTCTTTTTTTTGGCGGGGGGCGGGGAGTGTAAATTAGTTTAACCATTGCAGAAGACAGTGTGGCAATTCCTCAAAGATCTAGAGGCAGAAATATCATTTGACCCAGCCATCCCATCACTGGGTACACACCCAAAGGCATATAAATCATTATATTATAAAGACACATGCACGCTCATGTTCATGGCAGCTTGGTTTGGTTACTGAAGTCTCCATTAACTTTTACTATTGGACACTGAAGTACTAAGAGGTACTCCGAAGAATACCCTAGGCTGAAGACATAGTGATTTTTTTCCCTTCAGCTTTTATTTTCAGTTCCAGGGTACATATGCAGGATGTGCAGGTTTGCCACATATGTAGATGTGTGCCATGGTGGGTTCTTGCTCAGATCACCTTGGTATTAAGTCCAGCATCTATTTGTTATCATTCCTGATGCTCTCCTGCCCAGTAATCCCCACTCCAGCACGCCCCAGTGTGTGTTGTTCCCCTCCCTGTGTCCATGTGTTGTTATCGTTCAGCTCCCACTTATGAGTGAGAGCATATGTGTTTGGTTTTCTGTTCCAGCATTAGTTTGCTGACGATAACGGCTTCTAGAGCCAACCATGTCCCTGCAAAGCATATGATCTCTTTCCTTTTTGTGGCACATGGTATTCCATGATGTATATGTGCCGTGTGTTCTTTCTCTATTCTTGATGGACATTTGGTTTGGTTCTGTGTCTTTACTTTAATCTCTTAATCTCATCATCTTTGTAAGCTGAGGATCTACTTTGCCTCAGAACCCTGTGAAGATTGCATTAACTGCACAAATTGTTTGTAAAAAATTTGTGTTTAAACAATATGAAATCTGGGCACCTTGAAAAAAGAACAGGATAACAGCGATGTTCAGGGAACAAGGGAGATAACCATCAGGTCTGACTGCCTGAGAGCCAGGCAGAACAGAGCCATGTTTCTCTTCTTACAAAAGTGAATAGGAGAAATATCACTGATTTTTTTTTCTCAGCAAGGAACAGCCCTGAGAAAGACAATGTGTTCCTAAAGGGAGGACTCTGAAATGGCTGCTCTGGGAATGTCTTTCTTATATGATTGAAGATAAGGGATGAAATAAGCCCCAGTCTCCCATAGTGCTCCCAGGGCTATTAGGATAAGGAAATTCCTGCCTAGTAAATTTTAATCATACCGGTTGTCTGCTCTCAAACCCTGTCTCCTGATAAGATGTTATAAGATGTTATCCATAACTTCATTAGCAATTTTAATTTTGCCCCAGTACTCTGCCCCCATTTGCCTTGTGATATTTTATTGCCTTGTGAAGCATGTGATCTCTGTGACCCACACCCTATTTGTACACTCCCTCCCATTTGAAAATCACTAATAAAAACTTGCTGGTTTTGGGGCTTGAGGAGCATTACAGAAGCTGCCAACATGTGATGTTTCCCGTGGATACCCTGCTTTAAAATTTGTCTCTTTTGTACTCTTTCCCTTTATTTCTCAGACTGGTGGACACTTAGGGAAAATAGAAAAGAAACTATGTTGAATTATCAGTGGTGGTTCCCCCAATAATGGTAGTTTTTTTTAAAATTGAATATATTAGTGTTTTCTTGAAGTGTCGTTTACTGGTTAAAAGTGCCAGCTTTTATCTGGGAATGTTATAATTTGTCCCACACATTTGATGGACAATTTATTGGATCATAAGATGTAGGTTTGACAGTTTTGTCTGACATCACTTGGAGTGTATTAGTCCACTGCTTTCTGTCATCTTAGTTTTCAAATAAGAAATCCCCTGGTTATTCAGTGGGTCCTTTTTACATGACTAGCCACTTCCCTTGCTTCCCTTCAAAATCCTCAAGTTTCTCTTCGTATTTGTTTTAGACAGTTCAATTATCAGGTCAGTTTGAATTTGTTTCTTGGAGTTTCTGTTACTTAGAGTTTGTTGGGATTCTTGGGTGCTTATTTATTGTCTTAAATTGTTACCTTCTTTACGACTATTTAGTTAAATAATCTCCTTGATTGTTTGTCTCTTTGAATTTCCAAATTGCATAAGTATGGCTGCTTGATGGTGTCCCTCAGGTTTCTAGGCTGCATGAAGCTACCTTGACACTTTCCAGCCTGGTTTGGTGACCAGTACATGGCTGACTTCCCCCAAGGCTGTGTATTACAGTGTTGCAAGGCTAATGCATCCCAGAGCTCAGTTCCAACACTTCAATCATTGCAGTCTCACTAATGCACCACAATATAGCAATCTCTAATTGTGAGGTATGGCACAGAGCTATTTGTCTCATGGCCAAGAAAATTAAGGAGAATGGATGCAAACAGGTTGAAGCAAAACTTTTGTTAAGTGAAAGTAAAAAACTCTTCACAGTGGAGGTGGAATGCAAGTGGTTGACCTACTGTGAGACTGGGCTTTACACTTTCTAAAGGCAGGGAAGTAAAATAATGTGCTTAGCGGTCTTGGAGTAAATGTTATTTGGCTTTGCCCTGAACATTTTTCTTGGATTCATCTGGAACTGAAGTCATGATTTATAGATGCTACCAAGCTCAGCCTTGGAACTTGGCCCTGGACCAAAAAGGAAGTGACAGCTTGGCCTGAGACCTTGGCTTGGGACCAATTACAGGCTGAAGTAATGTCTCATGGCCACGATAATTAAGGAGACAGCATGATGCAAAGTTCAATTAGGAATAAAATGTTAACAAGCAAAAGAAGAAAGCTCTTGATGGTGAAGAGGGGATTTGAGAGAGTTTCCAACTATAAAGCTAGGTCAGGGCTTTCTATGAATTGGAAAGAACAAAATGTTCTGAGGTGTCTGTAGGCTGTCTTGAAGAAAGCACTACTTAGTTTCAGTACCTGGTCTGGGAAAAATGAGAGGCTAAAGTAAAAGCTTTGTCTGGAACATTGGGCTGAGGAAAAGCAGAAGCTGAACGGATAATTCATAAATGCTTGGCTCACATGTCTAAAATAGAAAAAATATATATATTACATCAGAGCCGATTGGAGCCTACCATATGTCATTCCCACAAATGGAGGAGTGTATATTTTCTTGAAGTCTGCTGATTATATGAACGACAAAGGCATTTATTCATTTGACCTTGTTCCCTTATTTATATAGGTGTGAATATGTTTTAAGCAAAAATGACAAAGTCATTTTCATATTCTGCCTTGTTGTCTTATTAGTGCAGTTGTGGATATATCTTTAGGCTACCATCCTCCTCAATTTTTTTTTTTTTATCAGTGACTGCATCCTAAGTTTTCAGACTGTTCCTCTGTACAGAAGAGTTTTTCCAAAAACTGCTTTTAGCTTCCTCACTTCTTTTTTCTCTCACACTTAATGAAGGTAATTTTGTATATTTTATAGATTAAACAACATTTGTGTTAAGTAAGGGCTTTTCTGTGCAGTTTTTCACTTTTTTTATGGAATCTATCAAAGTTCACATTAGAGTACATTTGAAATTTTTGTGTTAGCCATGTTCGATCTGTACTTTCTTCTTTTAAAATAAATCTTTTTAGTAAAATAATACATTGTTTTAATTCTTAGAATTCAAAGTTTGAAACTCTAGTCCTTGGGTTTTCTTTTTAGTAGCTGTAAGGTTGTAAAATATGTTTGATGTTTGTTTGCTTTCTGCTATAAAACTCCTAAAACTTTTAGAATCTCCAAAGTGCTGTCTTTTAATATGATAATGTTGATGTAGAGCTGCATGCTGAGGCTTTTCAGTGAAACGACAAAGGCATGATTTGATGGTAGAAACTCTCAGATGCACTTTTCATCATTCTGAAATGGGAGAGATGTTGCAGGTAATGCCAGCAGCAGCCCATTTAGAGAGGCTGCTGCAAAGATTTCAGGTGCAATGAGGGAGGTGAAGCCAGGGCTGTGAACTCTGTGAAACTCGTGGAAAGCAAGAAAAGGCAGAAACCACACTCATATCCAAGTTGAATGACAAGGAGCCCCACCTACTCAGGAACAGTGGCAGCTGCCCCACCACAGCTACAGACTCAAGCATGCATCTACTTTCTGAAGCCTGGGAAGCCATCCTTCCAACAAATTCCCTGAAGTTTCTGCTCCCATTGCCTGGCCTCTCCAAGCTCCCAGTGCCCACTCGACGTTGTACAAATGTGCCATCATCCACAGTTTCTTGGCTGGTGAAGCGATACCCTAGAGATCCTGTGGCAAATGTCATTCACCTCCAGTGGCCAGTGGATTATTCAATTATGCCTATATAATGGAGCTTCCATAGAAACCAACAGGAAAGGATTCAGAGATCTTCTTGTAGCTGAACATGTAGAGTACTCTAGAAAATTGTGTGCACATGAAAACAGACACCAATAATTTTAAATGTCATGCTGAGTGTAGGAGTCTTTTCTTGATTTTGAAAGAAGTTTCTGTCTTTAATAATGCGTCCAGAATTTTAAATTGTTAACTAGAACATACTCTAAGTTAATCTACATCTTCACAGGATAAACATGAAAACACGGATATTTCCACAAAAATGATTCCATAATTCACTAATAGAGTGCAGCATGTTTTACTTTAGAGAGATAAAGATTTCTTTATGTTAACTGAGTAACAACTAGACATTTATAAAATAAAAGAAAAGTTATATCTCAACACAAATTCTAACCATATGTGCAGTTTGGCAGAATGATCATCAGTGAATTTTGTGTCAGAAGTATTTATCCTAAAAGACAAGTCTTTTAATTTAGAATTTTATGTCTCTGAGTTATGTGTGCCACTGTAAAGTCAAAGGCCCCATCACTGATAATTCTGTGTCTTTTTTTTTGTGGGAGGGAGTAGAAGTTGCCTCATACCCCAGTAGCCTCTGCATTCTAGGGTAAAAATAAATAAGAAAAACAAACATTATTACACAAATTTCTGTCATCCAAATGTAATAAAACACAATTCTGCTCTTATATATCATAGTAGACATAGGTAAAATGTGGATCTTGCAAGAACAGTTTAGTGCCCACCAGTCTGCTTTTATATTTGGGCTTGTGTATGCATAAAATAATCACATTTAGGCAACGTTTTGATAATTTAAATACATAGCTTGGACATTTCCAGTTCTCTGTATTGCCATTTTTGTATTGTTTTGTGTCAACAATAGTTTCAACCTCAAACTCCTGGGAGGCCATCAAGAAAGACACAGGATTGTAGCAGTTGCTGAGCCAACTTTATTTCAGTTGTCTCCACATAGCCACTTGTTTCTGCCTCCAGTGCTTCACCAGTTTCTGTGTGTGGATGAGCCCCTTACACTTTGTCACCACTGGTTTAGTGAAAGTTGTGTAAAATAGGAGCTGTGCTCTCTGCCTGAAAGTCTCCACACTTACTCCCTGATGTGACAGCTTGGACTCTGTCTCATGGTGCTGTGATAGGTGGCTCAGTAGCCTCAGGTTAGAAAAGCTAAATCCACAGCTCCTACTCTCTGATGTAGTACAGAAAGCTTTCTACCTGCCTTTTACTCTTTTTCTTTTTAAATTGTCATTGATGTTATGATTACATTGAATATTCTAAAGTTATTCCACTTTTAAAGTTATGCTGGTTCATCTTCAATAACATACAAATCCCTTACCTTTGTAGAGCTTCATTCCAAATATTTCACTTATTGAGTTCTCAAAATCATACTTTTATGCATTATATGTCAAAAACACAACTTGGTGATAGTATTTTTCTTAAATATGTTAGTGTTTTAAATTATATGGAAAACAAATTGTGGAGGCACACATTGCTAATTTTTTATGTTTTGTAATTGTTAATGTAATTATCTTTACTTTAATATATATTCATTTTTGCTACTGTTTAATGTCTGTTCATTTTACCATGAAGGACCCCATAAGGCATTTTTTAAAAGGTAGTCTACTTTCTTCCTGTTTATAGTTTGCCTATTGTATAAAATAACTATGTTTTTTATTCTCCAAAACTTAAATATTTGTGACCAATTCCTGGCATTTCCAACAGAGAGTGACTTTTGAGTTAGGCAAAAGAGAAATACACAATTATTTTATAAAATTTTCATATATCCTCTAGAAATCCTGGAAAACAAAACACACAATAATTTAGCACATAAGTGTTTCTTTGGTTTTTCTAGAAGCAGGAATCAAGTCCTCATTTTGACAATGTGAATTTCAATTCTGAAGCCTTCATCCATGACCAGGAAGTGATACGGCAATCCACAAAGGAAAAAAAACTAAAAACTTTACCATTTTATAATTGTCTTTCTGGATTAAATGTTTACTTGGTTGATATGAACTATTGATTTTCGGGTCCAGGCTGTTTTTGATTTTTTTTTTTTTTGGACTTGTTTGAAACTGCCATCCCTGCAGTTTTGCTTTTATTTTTATCTATGAATTACGGTTTTCTAATTTCAGAGTTTATTGTTATTTATGAGGTTTATGTTTTGTCTCCTGTTTAAAATACTTAAAGTGAATGTTACACTTCCAATTTGGAATCCCAGATGTTAGGTTTTTGTTTTAGTGGTTATGTTATAAAGTTTTTGCTTTTTAAAAGTGAAATTATGAATTTTGTATAAAATGTACGAGGTAAGATTCTCTGTTATAAACTTCATTTTGGTTTTTGTGAAAGAAATACACAATAAGTGGCTTAAAAAGTGACTTTCAAGTAAATATCTAAATAAAATAATAAAACAAATTATGTAAGCATGCAGCAAAGTGAACAACTATGATGATTCCCGGTGGAAGCCTGTTTAGATTGTTTTTAAAAAGCCAGCTAACTGTAGCTGCAGCAGACATTAGAAGAGAAACAATTATAGTGAATGAGCTCATAGAAGTCACCAAAAGTCCATATGATTGGCTAGGGTTTTTATAGGTTTGTAGATTTTCGCAAATCTACAAATTTCATCCTAAGCCTGGTTCATGATTGGAAGTTGAAGTTTTGAGGCTGTTACATTACTAGCATCTATTGCTGAGAGATTTAAATATCCTAAAATCTTGAGTCTCAGGCACCTTTGAGAAAGTAACAGTGTTGAACCATTTCTGGAGAAAATGATTTTTAAAAACACACACTTAGAATTCTTTGATATTATATTTTGAAGATTTATTAACTCCAACTTTGATTTTCATAAAGCAGAAGGATTTGAAAAAGCCTATGTAAAGTTCAATTGATTCAACTTAGGGTAAGCGTTAGTAAAGTAAGGTCAGTTCATTTTTAATCAATGATTAGAAAATAAACGATATATTTTCTATTTCTCTGCTTTTCCTTCCTATTACTTTTTCAATCTTTTTGCAAAACATTAATATCAAAAAATAAAGCCCTAGTCAGCCTCAATTTGGAGGTACCAAGGGAGAAAACTCAATCCATGGCATTTGGGTTACAGCTAATAGTGGCTACAGTTGAAAGTCATAAATAATACGCATGCACACATGCTTACGACATGAAAGCTTCTAGGATATTACAATAAGCAAGATAAATGAAAACCAAGTTTTCAAAGACCATAGCTGGGATTAGAGGATTTTCATTTTTGCTAAAGTTGTTGAGTAGAACTAATGCTCAACTATCTTCTACTATTTAAAAAAATATTTGATAGAAGTTTGCATAGTGGGCATCTTTGATCAGAATTATTTGTGCTCTGCCTCTTGTTCCAACATAATAAAAAATGTATGAACAAAAATACATATTACACAATAAGAGAAAATAAAGATCGATCGATGAGGAAATTGATGTAATAGGAAAAAATATTTGAAAATGTTAAGATAAATCCAAAAGTAGTTGAATTTCTATGATGTAAAATCCTTTCAGTTTGAATCAAAAATTTGTTTCAGAACTTTAGCAAGTAGCAGCAACATGGTACTTATCCACACTTACACAGCATACTTTGTTCCCACTTAGCACCTAACTTGTCAGCCGTGTTCTTGATGCTAGAGCCTTGTCTACAAGGCAGAACTCCTACCCATATAGGGCTTGCGTTTTCTCCAAGATTAATAAAATATCATTCAATACCTAAAATGAAAAGGCAAGATTTTATTTATTTATTTATTTATTTTTTTTTTTACTTAATATGCTGAGAGAGAGCTCTGCAGTTTAGACACATTCTTGGAACAATGCAGAGTGTGAAGTCAAGGCATTGGCAGATATTAAGTGGTGTACAGAAGGTGGCATTATTTGTAGAAACCAAGTTGTTCAGGCCAATCTTGTAGTGAAAGTGAAAGAGGAATATTTATGGACGTCTGTGACTGACCTCCTGATTTTCCAAAGTGCTGGCACTGCTTTATATTATTACTATTATCATTAGTTGTAAAAACTTTTTCACTGAGGTAGTTAGGCTTTATAGATTACTTAAATTCAAACCTGATTTTAATGGCTACATTTTACAATATAGAACCAGTATTTACTAAATCTTTGTGAAAGTTTAAATTGTCATGTTCTAAGAAGACATAATACACTTTTATTTTAAAAGAAATAGAGTATTTACTAATTTGTAGCCATTTATTAAGTAACTACTCTGATGTACGTTCTAGAGCCTTGGCAGTAAGTAAATAGAAAAATAAGTACTTTAAAGCTGTTTGTTTTACAGAGATCTGTATGGGCCACTGAAACACACACTCACACATATATATAAGTCAGGATTTTTTGTATGGTATTAGTTTATAATATCACCATCAAATAAGCTGAATTAATAAAAGAAGATTTACAGTTATAGTATTTATTCAAAGAATACTTTTTGAGAATACTTACAAACTAATTTGCCATCACTTTATATATTTATATATATATACATCTATGTGTATGTGTGTGTGTATGTTTTGTATATGATCACATTATGCTGCCTGCAAGCTGGGGAAAAAGGAGAGTAAGTTGGAGTCCCAAAACTGAAGAACTTGGAGTCCGGTGTCCAACAGCAAGAAGTATCCAGCGTGGGAGACAGATACAAGCTTTCACTGACTCAAATGTTAATCTTTTTTTAGGAAACACCCAAGAAACCCCCCCCGTGATTAATACTCTGTATCACTCAATCCAATGAATTAGACACTCAGTATTAACCATCAAAGTCCACCCCTTGTCAACTTGAATCAATACACATCTCCTCCTATAATACATAATCTTCAAATGGAGACAAAAATGAGGTCATAATTATACCTAACATAACACAATTATCCTCTTACAACCAGGAATGCAACAATCCCCAAATCAACGCCTATTTCATGAAGTTTACAATACACAAATATTGATAAGAACTCAGTAAATCTTAAGTAATATGATAAAGGAAAATAAAAAAGGAAGCACAAACTTTTTTTTTTAACAAAAGAAGGAGGAAATACTTAAGATAAATACTTAAAATACATATGACCCAAGTGGTAGAGGGGTTTGCACTGCAGCCTGCAGTAGTTGCAGAGTCTTTTCCTGTTCTAGATGCTCCTGAAACCTGGCAGCCCTTCAGGTCACTCAATAAGTGGGCCAGGGTGATGTATTCAAACGAAAAATATGCTGTCTCAAAAATCCAAATAGGCTTAGTTGGTATTGTGCCTCTTTCTTGGTTATAGGAGGCTCATACAACAACTTGTTCTTTACCTTACAAAAGATATTTTGACAGGCTTCACAACACTGGACCCCTGTGAATATTATGGAAGTAGAAGGCCTCTGAATTTTAGTGAGATTAATTTTCTATCCTCTAGTACCTAAATGTCTCACCAATAATTCAAGTGTGCTTGCTACTTCTTGCTCACTCATTAAATCAGCCTAATATCATCAATGTGATGGACCAATGTTCTATCTTACAGAAATGAAAAGAAATCAAGATCTCTCTGAATAAGATTATGACAGGACGCCAGAGAGTTAGTATATTCCTGAGGGAGGATAATGAATGTGAATTAATGGCCTTGCCAGTTGAAGGCAAATTGCCTCTTGTTGTCCATATAGACAGGAATAAAGAAAAAGACATTTGCCAAGTGAATGGCTGCATACCACATACCAGGAGATCTATTAATTTGCTCAAACAATAAACCACATCTAGTACATCAGCTGCAAGTTGATTGACAACTCGGTTAAGTTATGATACTCTAATGTAATTCTCCAAGATCCACCTGTCTTCTGCACAGGCCAAATAAGAGAGTTGAATGAGGATGTGCTGGTAATTGTCACCCCAGCAACTTTGAAATATTTTATGTTGGCACCCATCTTTGCAATCTTCTCGGGGTTTTGGTATTTTTTCTTATTTACTATTTTTCTAAGTAGGGGCAGCTCTAGTGACTCACTGAACGCTGTGTAAATCTGACCTAATAAGCTAAAGCTATATTAACTACCTGACCTCCCTGAGCTCCTACTTCAACTGTAGGACCACGATAATGTTTTGGGTGTCTGGAACCCACATCAGCACAGAGCTAGTGCCCAGTAGTTTCTGAAAAGTCTGATTATTTCCATTTCCCTAATGCACAGTCACCATGATAAAACCTGAAGGTCTCCTTGA